>PVJC01029261.1:0-15219 GCA_004026665.1 Murina feae
GTTCGCAGGCCTGTAACTTTTTCAGTCTTGCCCAAGACCCCCTGGGCGCTGCTGGCGCCAGGGGACTAAGGCTGAGCAAGCAGTTTCAGGATCTCAGCATGGTTTCAGGAGTTGATCATTGTTGCTGGTTTCTGGTCTGGGCTGCACCTGGGGGTTGGGGATGGTTTATGGCCTTTCCCCGCGGGTGAATGCTTGGACAACTGTAACACTGTTTAAGAGAAAGATGCTCATCCTCATGTCAAGGAGGGGGTATTCTCCCCTCTACCATTTTTGAGTACTAATGGCTGGACTAATATTAATTTTGCTGGAAGACCAGATTAACATGAAAAAAAAAAAAAAAACACAATTCAATACATGCTCATGGGAGGTCATAAATGATATTCAGAAAATAATTGAAGCAGGTAGCTTTTGTACATTTTAGACAAAGAAACAATACATATGTGAAGAATTGGCAGTACAGAGAAACTCGGGTTTGGATGCTCATGAGTAAAGAATCTAAATCAAAAGAGGGCTTGAGGTAGTCAATTAATAAAAACGTAACAAGATTTGTTTATGCATGTTTCTCAGCTCTGAGTTCCTTAAATCTAGGATAAGGATGTCTCTCTCTCTCAGCCCCCCTGAACCAAAGAGTGCACTTTTCAGAGGAGAGATTTATTTCCTACCGTCAAGGTGACAAGGGTCAATGTGCCCTTTGTGCATTGCATATACACTTGTCAAATAATTTTAACTCAAAGTAATCAATATGACAATGGGGATATTTTGGAGTGGCCTATCCTGGCCCCCAGCACTCACTTCTAATATATACAGCAATTATTTATTTAAATGTTTCTCTTTTTTTAATTTTTGTATTGATTAAGTTACTACATGTGTCCTTATCCCCACATTACCCCCATCCCACTCCACTCATGCCCTCACCCCTCTGTTGTCTGTGTTCATTGGTTAGGCCTATATGCATGCATATAAGTCCTTTGGTTGATCTCTCTCCCTTACCCCCAGCTTCCCCTACCTTCCCTTTGAGGTTTGACGGTCTGATCAATGCTTCTCTGTCTCTGGATCTATTTTTGTCCATCAGTTTTTGTTGTTCATTATTATCCATAAATAAGTGAGATCAGGTGATATTTATCTTTCTCTGACTGGCTTATTTCACTTAGCATAATGCTCTCCAGTTCCATCCATGTTGTTGCAAATGGTAAGAACTCCTTTTTTACCACAGCATAGTATTCCATTATGTAGATGTACCACAGTTTTTTAATCCACTTATCTACTGATAGGCACTTAGGCTGTTTCTTAACTCTTGAGAAATAAAGGCAAACTTCCCTTTATACCTATGTTTTACTCCTTGATGTTGGGTCATAGGACACTGAGAGACAAATTGAAAAAGTGCTAAGAAAAAATAATGGAGAAAATAATTATGCTGTTTGATACAACTGAAAAAGAGGTACATATTTTAAAGACTGAGTGATTCTTAAAGAAGGAAGAAAGCTAATATCAGTCATTATCTTGCTCGGGGCATATGCTGAGTAGACGAAATAGCCAATTCAATTATTGACCATCCTTTAAAATATTCAAAATACAATTGAATACTAAGAAATTTACATTACTGAATTGTGGCAGTGTATGATATTATTCTCATTTATGCCTCAAGCTCCAATTTCTTAAAGCAGAAACTATTTTGTATGTAAAGGCATAATAATATGTTAAGCAGGCTCAAAGAGGATAGTCAATTAGAAATAAATTAGGAGTTTGCCAGTTTGGCTCAGTGGATAGAATGTCAGTCTGTGGACCAAAGGGTCCTGGGTTTGATTCCAGTCCTCCCACGCTCCTCCCAGGCCTGTGCCCTGGCCCTGGTTGGGGCTTCCTGTGCAGGAGGCAACCAATTAATGTGTTTCTCTCACATGTATGTTTCTCTCTGTCTTTCCCTCTCTCTTCCACTCTCCCTAAAAATCAATGGAAAAATATCCTTGGACAAGGATTAACAAAACAAAACAAAAAAAAAGAGTGGACAGGAAGTATCTATGGTTTGTGTGGTTTTATTGAGCAGGCTGATTTGCTTCCCCAGGTTCTTGTCCCAGGGTATTTGAAGAATGAAGACACGGACAAAAGGTGATAGGTGAAAAGTACAGAAGCTTTACTGCAAGCAAACACTACCTCTAAAACCTAATTCTAAATTCTAAGCCTAAGACTCTGTTTCTCCTGTACGGACAGAGGCATCCCTGAGAAGGGTGCCCTCAAAGGGAACCCTAAGGGGAAAAACCTGCTCTCTCTCTCTCTCTCTCTCTCTCTCTCTCTCTCTCTCTCTCTCTAATGGGGAAATAAATTAAAAAATCTCCCCTTCATGTTCCTTTGTCTCCAGTTTATATATATTGCAGTTCTTTGTCTGAATCTAACCCTTTCTTATTGGTCATTCTGCTACATAGAATTCGTTTTCAGAGCTCAAAGCCCATGTGGTGTCCCCTGTTTTCTCTCCCCCTCAAGTATCTTGTTGGTTGGGGTCACTTTTGATTTATCTTATAACTTTCCCAGTTGAGTTGGCAGAGAAAGCTTTATCTTATAGCTCTCCCAGCTACTCAGGTCAGGGCTATTTTTGGCCTTACAATGGTCACTTTAATTGTTCAGGCCAGAGATACGCTGTCTATCCTCAGTTTATGGCTGTCTGAATTGCTTAGGCTAGATATATTTCTATTTGCCGTGGCATTTCTCTATCCTCTGTACAAGTAAGATAAACACCCTGGTTCCTTCAGGTCTCATTCTTTCCCATGGACCATTTTCATCCCTAAAACTCCCTAAACCTGCTTACTTTATCCTTAAAACTCCTTTCACCCACAACTAACTGAAGGCCCAGGTCCTGGCAATACAGCCTTCAAATTAATAATAATAATATTAATAAGCACTGTAATAACTAACCAAAACAAAGCGGGTAATTGGTTCAGCTTATGAGCCACCTACACATTAGCCTTAGCTAACTCTTGCATAAAGTTACTTGCTTTTTGCCTTGCTCTTTCTAATTTGTACATGTCTGAAGGGAGTCATTAACATCATACTGGTGAGGAGGAAACTGGTCTTGCAAGGAGTGTCAGGTCATGAAAACTGTGAACAATGCACTGCCCTGGGCAGGGGGAGGGTTGTTACCTGGGGGCCTTCCTGCAGGTCCACAAAGGGGACAGGGGGCATATCTGTAAGACAAAGGCCCCAGTGGGATACATATAGACAGGCTCTCTGCATGTTTCTTCACTCTGATTTGGAAATTATTCCCAGAGTCCACTGGTGTCAATAAACGGGGTCCCTCCCTTTCTCTAGGAAGCATGCTTGCTATTTCTTGCTCTTCCGTAACACTAGATGTAATTGTTCTCATTTAGAGTTCACCTTTCTGTGGCCAAGATTTAAAATGCTTTATTTCATGTTAAAATTAATTTCAGATAATATTTAGATGTGAGAAAATAATCAATTTTTTATATATCTATCCACAGCCATATCCATATCTACATCTATATATACATTACATTGGTCCAGGGTAACTTGATTAGACCAGTGAAATCACATCATATTCTATAGGCTTTTATTTCTGCCTCACTTACCTTTTTACACAACCAGAACTGACCCAGTAAAATGGAAACATAGGAAGACTATGATTGTGACATAAGAAACAGAGAAAAGCAAATAACCCAGAATATCTTTAAAATTTGTATGTCTAGAGACATTCTACATTTTTAATTAATATGTAATAAATATATAACATATCAGTTTAAGGTATATAACTATATGATTTGATAATTTTATATATATATATATATATATATATATATATATATATATATATATATATGGCAAAATAATCACCACAAGTCTGGTTAGCATCCATCACTATACACAGTTATAATTTTATCTTATGATAAAAACTTTTAACATCTATACTCTTAGCAATTTTCAACTTCTTTTTGCAGGTATGACTAAAAAAAATTATGATGTAGTGACTTTAATTTTCCATTTGTTCTGTAACAGGATAGCAAGATGCTAGGAAAATTCTACAGCAGGAGGAATAGGGAAACTGAGACAAGAAAATTAAATAAGTCCAAACAGTTTGGGCATGTTGCAGCCAGCTTGTGAATCACACGACCTTATCTTAATCGCAGACCATAGTTTAATTCACCCTGGAATGGCTAAGGCAGGAGGATGGAAGTGGGAAGGAAAGAAGGGAGAGTTTTACTACACTCCCTGAAATAAGTCAGCAGTTTTGGGACTTGCCAAGATAAAATCGCCATATGTTCTCATAAATTCTGTGAAAGCCACAACAAAGTAAAATGGGGACCTTGAAATCTAGTCTGTGCCCAAAATATCTGGCAGAGGATCCTTGAAACCTATAGGAAGAAAGGTATAAAACCCTTGAATCCTGACCAGGCATGCGCTCAGACCATCTGAGTTGCCCATATGTGCTTTATGCCAAATATATTTTTAGTAAATTTGCTTGTTTTACTTCCTTAATAAATTTGCTTGCTTTACTATAATGCTGCTGTCCAGTGTCACTCACTTGAAATCTTTCCCACAAGGGGCAGATCTCCTCCTGGACTCAGCGGACCGTCCAATAACATCTTTTCTGGTATTTCTGATGTCCTATAACAGTTCCACTATATATTGGATTTAGTTGTGGTCTATTTGGAAGCTCATGAATATAGCTTTATGATTACACAATTTCCACAAGATCTCATTATGATTACTTTCCTCTTCCTGCCATTTTGCAGAAGAGGGTATACATGTCTAATATCAAAAATCACATTAGAAATTTTTTGAATATTTCAATCTTCTGAAATCATAATGGCATGGCTTAGAAAAGAAAAAACTTAGAATATTTATCTTTTGGGTGGATAAAAAAATTCGGGTGTTCAGACATCTATCAAAGCACAAGAAACTTGAAAATAAATTAATTTCATATTGAGAAAAAAAGTATTTTGTTAATAGAGTGGGCAAAACTAGATAACTATTTCAACTATATTTTGTATCAACATCAAGTTCCAGTATATTTTTGATAATCATCTATAACAATAAAAACATAATATGCTAATTAGACTGGACATCCTTCCAGACAACCTTCTGGATGAAGACGCTGCGACGGCCATGGCAGCAGAGCCAAAGCAGTTGCTGTGATGGCAGGGGCTGAGCCCCTTGCAAGAATTTTGTGCATTGGGCCTCTACTATAAAATAATAAAGTATTTAGAAAGAACGGCCTTGTTAATAGCATTCACCTTACTAATGACATATCTACAAACATTGAGTTAAAAGTCTTGTCTCCCTCAAATCATCAAGATGTCTTAAATGAAGACTTATAATTTCAAATTGTAATGGGACAATCAATGCGTCTGTGTTGCCTGTCAGTACTTGAACCAATTAAGTAGAGACAGGGTTAAATCATATATGAGTGTTTATTACAATACTGTCATCAGCATGGAAGAGCAGCAGGCCTTCCACAAAGATCTGCTCTGCACCCCACCATAAGCCAGCTGTTTATATTGGGTAGGGTGACAAAGATTATATGAGGAAGTAGCAGTTTACAAGTAATGGGGGCTGGAGATTTGCAAAGGCCTGCAGGTATGCAAAAGGGCTGGGGATTTTCAAAGAGCTATGATATGCAAAAGGGCTGGAATATTCAAAAGAACTGGTGATTCTGGTTTCTGCAACAATGTTGTTAATCTTTCCATGATAAGAGGCAGCTCCAAATGGGGAGGATGGGATGCATTTCTAGCTGAGCTTCCAGGTCCCATTCGACTCCAGCCAGGTTAGAATGTGCCTTCTTTAATCAGAACAAAACAATCACAGTTAACAGAGCATGATTAATATTTTTTTCTATTCTAGCTGGTTCCCAATATTACATTTCTACCCCTACTACAATTAGCATGCTTTATGCCCAGACTCCGCCTTCATTTCTCTTAGTAGCACTTATTATTACCTGCTATTATATTGTAACTAGGGGCTCAGTGCACAAAAATTTGTGCACTTGGCAGGGGTGGGGGGTCCCTCATCCCGGCCTGTGCCCTCTCACAGTTTGGGACCCTGGAATCCATTGGGGCACACAGCACACATGGTGGCCATGCCTCTGTGCATGCTGTGTGCCCCGATTGCACCGATTTCCAGGCCTCAGCCTCGGGGGCAGAGCTGGCTCGGTCCCTCCGCGCCTGAGGCTACCCTGCCATCTGTAATCCACAACCGGATCTATTTCAGGCCTCCATTGCCAGTGCCCTGCTCCTGCCCCAGTGGTTGTGGCCTGTGCCCTGCGTAGCTTCTCCCGGGCTACGGCCTCCGCCATCTCGGCTGGGCTAATTTGCATACAGCCACTCTGATTGGCTGGTGGGTGTGGCTTACCCATCCCGAAAAGATGGTTAATTTTAATATTACGGTTTTATTAGTTTAGATGACTTGTCTACTTTTGGTTTCTTTCTATTAATCTGCAATGTAAGCTCCAAAAAGGCAGAAACTTTGATTCTGCACATCTACAAAATGTTCCAGGTTCATAATAAAAACTCAATATATATTTGCCGAGTGGTTATAAATAAAGACAAGTTTACTGAGAAGAAGGTGAGAAGGAATGATGATAAAGGTCCTTATGAGTGGAGAGATCCCATGAAGAAACTGAAAAGACCAGGGTCAATCAAAGTGTGTGCAGTATCAACTATAAGAGAGAAATGTATCTCATATAAACTAAGATAACAGAACAATAGCACAAAAACATAAAACAATGGTTTAAGGAAAAATTTGGACCAAATAAAAGAATTAAATAGTTCATATCTAGAAAATACAAAGAGCTTATTTAACTGCAGAGGGGGAAAAATGAAATCCTATATAATAAAAGGGTAATATGCAAATTGACCCTAACAGCAGCACAACTGGGAATGACTGGTCACTATGACACACACTGACCACCAGGGGGCAGACACTCAATGTAGGAGCTGTCCTTGGTGGTCAGTGTGCTCCCACAGGGGTAGCTCTGCTCAGCCACAAGCCAGGCTGATGGCTGATAGTACAGCAGTGGTGGCAGGAGCCTCTCCTACCTCCTCAGCAGTGCTAAAGATGTCCAGCTGCAGCTTAGGCCTGCTCCCCACTGGCAAGTGGACATCCCCCAAGGGCTCCCAGGCTGCCAGAGGGATGTCTGATTGCCAGCTTAGGCTCAATTGCCTGGGGAGTGGGCCTAAGCCAGCAGGTGGACATCCCCCAAGGGGTCCCAGGCTGGGAGAAGGTACAGGCTGGGCTGAGGGATGCTTCCCCATCCACCAGAGTGCACAAATTTTTGTGCACTGGGCCTCTCATCTCAGTAATAAATGGAGGAAGGATATAAACCACAATTCAAGCAAACAACACACAGGAAATTATACCAAAAAAATGTAGAAATGACATACATGCAATAGCAAAGCATTGTTTCCTATGCATAAAATTATGCAAAAAAAAACAAGAAAACACAATTTCCAAAGTGAGTGCTGTGGACTGAATGATGCCCCTCTAAAATTTTTATGTTGAAATCCTCATCCCCAATATGACAGTATTTAGAGAACTGTCTTTTGGGCGGTAATTAGATTTAGACAAGGTCAGAAGAGTGGGGCTGAAGAAAACCAGAATATGTTGTCCCCAAATCTGCCTCTTTAATGTAAAAATTATTGCAGCTGAGAAGCAATTGAGAAATAGTGAATCCTGCAAAAGCTCTCCCTTTCCAGCCGAATGGTGCCATATAAATTCTACTTTTGAAGTGCCCATCAGCAGATGAATGGATTAGAAAACTGTGGTACATCTACACAATGGAATACTATGCTGCTGTAAAAAGGAAGGAGTTCTTAGCATTTGCAGGAGTATGGATGGAGCTGGAGAACATAATGCTAAGTGAAATAAGCCAGTCAATGAAAGAAAAATACTACATGTACTCACTCATCTATGGATAATAATAACCATTATAAACTGGTGAACAAAAATGGATACAGAGGCAGAGCAGCATCAAACAGACTGTCTAATTACAGCAACAAGGACAGGAACATTGCGGGGGGGGGGGGGATAACAGATCAGCCAAGGAACTTTTGGTGCATGCATTTAAGCATAAATAATGGACACAAAACACTGGGGGGTAGGGGAGGTGGGCGGAAGGGCAGGGGGAAAAAGAGATATATGTACCAATCTTTGTAAAACTTTATGTAATAAAAAAAAAAAAAATCTACTTTTATTAGAGACTGTCTCATCAGACCAGAGATGGCACCATAGGAATCTGTAAACAAACTTTAACTCCATTAGTTTCATCCTGTATATTTACCTTCTCATGCTTTGCCACCTTGAAAGCCTAAAACTGTTTTCCTTTGCCCTGTATTGTTCTTTGTTGAAGATGCTAGATAAGCCAGCTGAGCTATCCTTTGGAGTCATTTTGGTTTAGTTTACTCCCAGGTGATGTGTTCTGCACACATTACCTAATAAAATGTTTGTTTTTCTTTTGTTAGTCTATCATTTGGTTAGAGTCCCAACTGAGTGGAGGTAAAACTTGCTCTCATGATGGGATGAGTGCCCTTATAAAGAGACGCAGAGAACTTGCTCACTCGTGCCCTCTCTCTCTCTTTCTGTCTTCTCTCTCTCTCCATGGAAAGGCCACTTGAGGATACTGAAACACAGGCAACCAAGGAGAGAGATCTCGCCGGACACCTGCCCTGAAGGCACTTTGACCTTGGACTTCTAGTTTCCAGAACTATGAGAAGTAAATTTCCATTGATTAAGGCACCCAGTCTGATATTTTGTGGTGGCAACCAGAGCTAAGACAGTGGACATGGATGAAGCAAAATTGAAACACCCTTATTATAATAACATCTTTATAAATTGTTAGAAGCATTTTGTAAAGTGATCTACAAATCTAAATGAAGAGAAATCCTGCATTTCTATTCCCAGGGATTCGCCTAATAGAAACTGGTCCACAGGAACCAAAACAGTCTTAGTAACTAGTTCTAAAGATAAGCTATTGAAAAATAACATCAACAATTAATATCTGTGTAATAAACATAAATTACGTTACATCAACCTGACAGAACAACGTTTGAAATATATGCGGATATGTGGGAAATATAAAATATGACCTGAGGCAGAGCAGAGAATTTGTCTGACTTCTCAAGTGGAAATTCTGTCAGTGTCGTGTGGAACTTCTCTGGGCTTAACATGCATTAAACATGACTTTCATGCAGTGCTCCCAGACCCAGGGAAGGTAAGGAGTCCGGGAAATACACAGAGGCTGCACTATGCCTGCACGAGGAGGACAACTGCGACATTTGCTCACAGGTCCCTTCTTCCCGGAGGCAGAAGCTACAGTTTCATCATTGATTTCACCCTTGGCACCACTGAGTCCTCTCGCCTTGAGAGGGAGCTGGTTGGTTCCTCCCTGGAGCTGGATGCCTTTTTCCATTACTGAGGTGTGGACTTGTGGCTTCTCACATTGAAGCCTGCCACTCTGTTGTCCTTTTCTGTATTGTCACAGCTTATCACAGAGGCAGCCACATTCACCCCTGCCCACAGCAAGACTGAACCATGGGTGCATACATTGGTTTTCCCCAGAGAACGGAGGGAGCTGGGGAGGGGATAAAATCCACACCTGAGAATCCCAGTTGGAGAGGCAGGTGGTCTCTCTGGACAATGCCACCTCCAGCCTCATCCTGTTTAGCATCAGTTTGTTTGTTTATCTAACTATCTATCTGTTGATTTGTTTCTAAGTATGGTTTTGTTTATTTCAGAGGGAGGGAGAGAGAGATAGAAACATCAATGATGAGAGAAACTAATGGATGGGCTGCCTCTTGCAAGCCCCCTACTGGGGATGGAGCTTGCAACCTGGACTTGTGCCCTAACCAGGAGTTGAACAGTGAACCCCTGGTTGATGGATGGACTCTCAACCACTGAGCTGGGCACCATCAGCTTTTTTAGAGCTGAACCTCCTTGATTTTTGGGAAGTTGTACAGCTATAGGGAAGTTGTACAGCTAAAGGAATCATAGTTCTTGTGATTGATCCAGAGGGGGACTTATCCCGGATGACAGACATTTAAACAACTATGTTGCTTCTCATTTCAGTGAAAAGAAATTTCAATTAACTAATAAAGTAATTTTAGCAAATTAAAAAAAGGTGTTATAAGAAATATCTGGAAGAGTTATGACATATTTTAAAGACATATGCCAGAATTGGTCATTTTTATTTATTTATTTTCTGATCATGGAAGTGCTGTCTGTTTATGACAGAAAATATAGACAAGAGAATAAAAGGTGCCACTATGCCCAGAAGTAATGGTCTTTACACTTGGTATGTTTTCCCTCCTCTATGCACATTGTTCTATATTGCCTCAAATACATTTCTTAATACGATACTTACACATTTTCTTGTTTTATTGTTTCTTTCCACCTTTAATTTTAATGACTCTTAAGTTCTATATAATCATTTTTATATTTCATAGCTTTATCTATAACTATCAAGATTGGTTTGTTCATTTGTGTATTTGTTTTATAGACAAGGAACATCTTTGCATAAGTACTGGTTTGTGTGTTATATTAGCTCCTAAGGATAAATTTAAAAGTAAAATTTCCAAATCAAACATGACAAATAATTTAATTCTAATTATTATATTGTCCAATTATGTTCAAAAATCCTGTGCTCTCTCCTGGAATCTAAATTAAGCCATCTCTAGACAATATTAAAAAATCTGATAAGTTTACAGCTCTTAAAACTAATCTGACCACCAATTAGATACTTTTGGATGACATTCTGTTTAATATTCTTGCCTACATGAATGAACAATTCAGTTCAGCAGCAAATTCTTGTGCATATAGGATAACAGAAATATCTATTTCCTTCCTGCAGTCCCAGAAATATCTATTTCCTTGCATAACAATCCCCTGGTCATAGGTAAAAATGCCCTAGTTTTTCATCTAAGATACCTTACTATAGTAAGCCTACATAATAGGAACCAAATAATTAAGTAAGCAACATACATAAATGAAAACTTAGTGTCACTATCCTTCATAGAATCCACAAATGCACTTTTTTCTTGGCCTAATTTTTAATCCAAATACTGAATGTGACATGTTTGTCTATTAGTTCAGCCACCCATCCTCTACTTCCTATTACTATCAGAGTGCGCTACACATCAATGTTACATGCTTAACCCCTGTAGATCCATGAGGTTTTGAATGCTGGGCAAATACACTATTCCTTCACTATACTTATAATTCTTTTTTAAATGAAAATAGAGTCATTGTAGACACAGGGCTAATATTTTTAAGTTGTAATGCATATTTAGTGTTCCATAACTTCACTTTCTGAAGTCTCTCAAGTTTGGGGCACGTCCACATTCAGAGGTGATGGTTTACCAGAACAACAATTCCATATAGGAGCTTCTACTGAGTGGATGTCCTCACAGGCCTACAGTCACACTGCTTTTTCTCAGGATGGCCTGGGCTTCATTTGCCAAAACATGAGTGTATAAATATCTTCATAAAGTTCAGTATTAAGACGAAGGAGAAATTGAAAAGGAAATGTATGGGAGTTAGAAGGGACTAGACATTTAAAGGAGTCACATTCTTTCTTCTCTTTCATTCAAGACTAGGGGCCCAGTGCACAAAAATTCCTTGCTGGAGGCAGGGGGGGGGAGTGGTGGTGGTGGTCCTCAGCCCAGCCTGCCTCCTCTCACATATTGGCAGCCTTCAGGGGTTGTCCTACTGATGGCTTAGGCCCGCTCCCTGATCCCCTTGGGAAGCGGGCCTAAGCCACAGTCTGGCCTTCCTTTGTGGGAGGTGACCAGGCTAATCAGGGGAAGCCACCAGCCTCATCACTAGAGGCCAGTGCATGGATTTGTGCGCCAGTGGAGTCCCTTACACTGGCCTGTGACCTCTCACAATCCAGGACCCTTCATGGGATGTCAAAGAGCTGGTTTTGGCTAGATCCCTGCAGGCCAGGCTGAGGAACCCACCGGTGCACGAACCTGTGCACTGGGCTTTAGTGTGCATATAAAATCTTCAGTTAATCTCTTCCCGCCCTCCCCCGACCTTCCCTCTGAGACTTAATCAGTCTGTTCTATGTTTCCAAGCCTGTGTTTCTGCTCCTGCACTGAGCATCTGCCACCTGGTGGTAACTGTGCATCATATCTACCAACTGATCAGCAGTTCACTTAGGCTTTTACATACAGTGGGGACAAATAAGCATATGAAAGAGTCTCAACATAATTTTCTATTAAGGTATTACTAATTAAAACAGCAATGCAATACTATAGCACATCTATTAGAATAGCTAAAATACAAAAACAAACAAACAAAAACCAAAAACCCTGGCAATGATAAATTCTTCCAAGATGAATAGTGACAGGAACTCTCATTCAGTGCTGGTGGGAATGTATCACTTTGGAGTACAGTGTAACAGGTATTTTTTCCAGTTACTTTAATATTCTTCTACAAAGCAACAATTAGTATTTACCCAAGATATATGAAAATGTATTTTCACACAGATGCATTCTAATGTTTAATATCAGCTTTATTTTTAATCACCAAAACCTGAACGCAGCCCAGCAGTCTCTCAAGAGGTAAAAAGAAAGACCAGTCTCTGGCCAGCATCAACCAATATAGGTTTATTTATACACTGTAAATATTCCCAACAAAATTGGAATGATTTCCAGTTGTTGGGGAAATCTCCAAAAGTCTAAATTCAGGATGGATACTGAAGAACTAACATGGAGCCTTTTTCAAATTCTTAAGAGTTTTGATAAGTGAACCTTACACACAGGGGTAAAGCAGCTGCTGCTGCCAGTGGTGGCCCCAGGGAAGAGACCCACACCCTCCCAAGACAGAGCCTCTTTTTCATGGGGGTTTATACTAAAACTACTAGAGGCCTGGTGCACAAAAATTTGGGCCTCAGCCTGGCCTGTGCCCTCTAGCAATCTGGGACCCCTCTGGAGATGTCCACCTGCTGGCTTAGGCCTGCTCCCCAGGGGATTGGGCCTAAACTGGCAGTCAGACATCCTTCTGGCAGCCCCGGGGGCTTTTGGGGGATATCCACTTGCCAGCGGGAAGCAGGTCTAAGCTACAGTCAGACATCCTTAGCTCTGCTGAGGAGGTGGGAGAGGCTCCCACCACCACTGCTGGGCTGGCAGCTGGCAGCCTGTCTTGTGGTTGAGCAGAGCTCCCCCTGTGGGAGTGCACTGACCACCAGGGGGCAGCTCCCACATTGAGTGTCTGCCTCCTGGTGGTCAGTGTGTGTCATAGTGACCAGCCCTTCCCAGTTGTTCTGCTGTTAGGGTCAATTTGCATATTACCCTTTTATTATATAGGATATTATTTAAGATAGAGGCCTGGTGCATGGTGGGGGCTGGCTGGTTTGTCATGAAGGGTGTCCCAGATCAGTGTGAGGGTCCCACTGGGGTGCCTGATCAGCCTGGGTGAGGGACTGATGGCTGTTTGCAGGCTGGCCATATCCCCTTCAGACAGGGGGTCCTTGCTGGGGTACCTGGCCAGCCTGGGAGAGTGGCTGGTGGCTGTTTGCAGAGAGGCTGGATGGAATTTATTTAACTTCTGAAGTTGAAACTTTGTTGCTTTAACAAGAACCCAGGTTGGGTTGCCCCTGACAACCCAGACTCCCACCACTTCCTTGAGCTCAAGGCTGGAAGCAGGTCTCTGGGTTTTATTTATCTTTTATAATTGAAACTTTGTTGTGGAAATTTTGTTGCCACAGCCAGCCTAGGCAGACAGGAATCTTAGCTTCCTGTATTGCTGGGGCAAGCCTCCTGCTTCTTCCAGCTCCATGGCTGCCGGCCGTCATCTTGGCTAGGTTAATTTGCATATAGTCTCTCTGATTCGTTGGTGGGCGTTGCTTGGCTGGTGGGTGTGGCTTAGGTGTAACAGAGTGAGGGTCAATTTGCATATCACTCTTTTATTAGATTAGATAAGGTGGGTAGTCACTAGACCACCAGAAAAAAACAATGTACTTCTAAACTAAGAGATACCATCAGCCAGTCATCACACTGTATACATTCATCAACCTCCTTCCTGGGGTCTAGTGTTTATCTTTGGGTTTGCTTTCTGGGTAGTCAGCCAAACCTGAGGCTACAGACAGTTAAATGGGAGTCCAACATTTCCCAGAACCTTTGCTGCCAGTGAGTTCCCCTGCACATGTCAATCCATTATCTACTTTCCCTAAAATAATTTTTAAAACAAAAATCACCACAAAGTTTCACTGACAACTTTTTCTGATAAAAGAGTAAAGCAAGTTAAATTTATCTGTCTTGAGAATTACCCATAGAATATTCTGGTTCAGTTGCTATTCAGAGAACCATGGGAATGCATGTTTATTAAAACAATAGCTTAAGTGGAAACAGCACAAGAGATTTCCAAATTGCCTTGTTTTATACAAGAGAAAGATTCCTTTGTATTTATGAGGCTGTCCTGCCAAGATGGTTTGTTGAGTTTAATCCTCATGGTGTATAGACTCCACCACTTTGCAAGCTCCACTCCCTCCCTCCTTTCTCCTGGGACTATTTTGTAAATTATAGCTTCTGCACACCATATAGATCCCTAGTGGCCTGCTGCAGCTAATATAGTTCCCCAAATGCATGATGACTCCCAAGTTGCAGCTTAAATAGCGGAAAATTATAATGAATAATGGAGAGTTAAAATACTCTGGATTCCCTTGCTTGGGGCGGAGCTGGGGGCTGGCTCTCTAAAGATATCAGATGAAATGCAAGCAACATCAGTTTCCGACTTATTCCCCATAGCTTTTCAACACAGAAACAAATCCCAGCAACAGACACTGAAAAGCCAAAGGGTTTTTTTTCCATTCACCTTCTTTGTACCTGATTTGCAAATATCATTATTTTGACAATGTCTTTGTCATGAATTTAAATCATAGAAGTGCTTTTAAAATGTAAAGCAATTTTGGGAAGTCTCTATAATATCAATACATAAAGGGTTAAGTCTTCTCACTAAATACAAAACAGAATTATCTATATACTAGTGGCCCAGTGCACGAATTTGGCACAGGTGGGGTCCAGGTGACCTGGTCCCAATCAGGGCAGATCAGCACAGGGGCTTGTTGGGAGGAGGAGACAGTGGGAGGTTGGTCAGCCTGCCCATCCCGATCGGGACCCAATTGGGGCCTGATCAGAGCTGGGCTGGCTATGGGGAGGGGCCAAGGGTGATTGGCCACAGGCCCTGCCCCCAATTGGGGTGGGGGGCCAATTGAGGGCCAGTGGC
>PVJC01029262.1:0-22000 GCA_004026665.1 Murina feae
GCCAGGCACCCCAGTAGGGACCTGAACCCTGAAGGGGCTGTGGCCAGCCTGAAAACTGCCCTCAGCCCCTCACCCAGGCTTGCCACACCCCCATGGGGTGAGGGTTCCCACTGGGGAGCTTGGCCAGCCTGCAAACAGACATCGGCCCCTCACCCAGGCTGGCCAGGCACACCAGCAGGTGGACATCCCCAGAGGGGTCACAGACTGAGAGAGGGCACAGGCTGGGCTGAGGGACCCCCCCCCCCCCCCCCGAGTGCACAAATTTTTGTGCACCAGGCCCCTAGTAATTTATATTAGGAAATCATTTATCATATTTATTTCATTGCTGTCAATGTCTATACAAAATGCATTTCATAGCTCTAGGAGCAGTTACACCAGTAGAAAATCCTTTTCAAAACATAAATTATCAAACATTATTTGCAATCTTGAACTTGCCAAGAGTAATTGGCAAACTTCCACTATGTTGACTGAACATGAAGTTCACAAGTGTGAACTTCAAATGAATTTTCAGGAACATGAACAGAGAAATCTTATGATTAGTCTAGATAGCACATTGATAAAATATCATTTTTTTTGTATCATATAAATTATGTATTTTAGCCCTAGCTGGTTTGGCTCAGTGGATAGAGCATCTGCCTGTGGACTGAAGGATCCCGGGTTTGATTCCAGTCAAGAACATGTATATTGATTACAGGCTCTTGTCCCTGGTCAGGAGCATGTGGGAGGCAACAAACTGATGTGTCTCTCTCACACTGGTGTTTCTCTCTGTCTCTCCCTCTCCCTTCACTCTCTCTAAAAATCAATGGGAAAAATATCCTTGGTAAGGATTTTTTTAAAAAAAAGTATTATATACTAGAGGCCCAATGCACGAAATTCATGCACTCTGGAGGGCGGGCCTCAGCCCAGCCTGCACCCGCTTGCAGTCTGGGAGCCCTCGGGGGATTTCTGATGGATGGCTTAGGCCTAATCCCCACAGTCAGACACCCTTAGTGTTGCTGCCGCTGCACTCGCCAGCCATGAGCCCAGCTTCTGGCTGAGTGGCACTTCCCCTGTGGAAGCACACTGACCACCAGGAGGCAGCTCCTATGTTGAGTGTCTGCCCCCTGATGGGCAGTGCACAGCATAGTGACCGGTCATGTCACCATTCAGTTGATTTGCATATTGGCCTTTTATTATATAGAATAGTATTACAGAAAATATTATATAGAAATATATCAAAATATTATATTCTTGCAATTTGTAAGTTTTGTGTTATTACTTATTGCCACAATCCTTAGTAATATAATATTTTGAAAGGAAAAAGGCTTTATAACTTAGTAACTTTAGGTGCACTTTTCCCCCTGCTATTTGTACATTTTGCATTTGCACAAATTAGGTAGGTGGCCTTTCTGTTAGAACCATGGTTTCTTCTGGGTCTTATGGCTGAATTGTCAATGAGTACAGAGCCTTAAAGGCACTTGAGAAAGAACTGATGCAAGAAGCACACTCTTAACCTCCTTGTCAACCACTGAGCCAAGCAATACAAGTTATAAGAAAAATATAGCAGGGAAGGGATATCGAATGCCAGGCTGGGGGCTATGGTTTAAATAGGGACACCCGGAAAGGCTTCACTGTAAGGGAAGGGAAGAGGCCAGATCAGGTTGGATCTTGTGGGCCATTTCACAGACTTTTCTCTGAATGAAATGAAAATCCATTAGAGGCCCATTGGAAAGAGCTTTCTGGCCACAGCATAGATGCCCCAAAACTCTGGTTGAGGATATAAACCAAATATAAGTCACTAAGAAGGTAAAGTGCTAACCTGCTAGAGTTTCCTTCCACCAATGTGTTACCTTTCACCTCTATGTCTTTAATATGATGTCATGTCCAAAATAAATCACACCGTACTCTTCTAAAATGCCAGGTTACATATGTCCAGCTTTCATCAAAGCTGTGTCTGTCTCTAGGGTTCAGATAAGTCTGGGGCTTGCAGAACTCCATTTGTAGGAGAAATTGATAGATAGCAAAAGGGTTCCAGAAAGTGGAGATGAATTTGATGGCCATTGTCATTTATGTAGTGGAGACTGGTCGTGGACACACACACATGGTCATGTGTAAAGAATTAACATCTTGGTTGGCACGTGAAAATGTCCTTTGTCCTAGTGTAATTATTAGCAGCATTTTTCTCTGCTAGGGGAAGCTTTAGGGAGAAGAAGCACAGTGAGAAACAGAGCCATTAATAGCATTGTGGGGGCACCCAGCAATCAAAGAGTGACCCCACCACAGCACAGGCAAAGAGTTCCAGCAAAGGTGGTCAATGAAGGCAAGAATGAGATGGCAACCTTAAAAATGAAATGGCCAGTTATTTTCCCAGCAAAATGAATTCATTCTGGAATAGCAGAGGAATTGCAAATCAGGTCATGCAAATGGTGAACCATAAGAAGTCTGGAGAACAAATATATGGAGCATTCTTCTACAGAGGAAAGGAGGAAGTTCGGTTTTGTATTTTTTATTTTTATTTTTCAATTACATTTGACACTCAATATTATTTTGGGAGAGGTTGTCTTAAATGAAAGTCCATTAGAAGCGAGTAGAGTTCAGAATTGTGGTGACTTCTCACTGGCTGAGATGTAGCACTTTCTTATTGGCTGGTTTGTTGCTGGGCAAGGAGAAAATCTTTCTCCTGGTAGGGTATGTAAAGTAATCTTCTGGCCAGCTTTTATAAAGTAAGTTGTGAGGAGAGGTGGTATGTAAGAGCTCCCCCTTCAGGGCATCCTGACTCCATTTAAATGAGATTCACCTTTATTTTCAGAGAAGAGAACAAAATCAAACAGCCTTGTGGGCAGGCCCAGTTGACATACTCAAATTAGGATCATTTGAGGAGGGTTTAACAAAGTGATAGTGTGCTGGAATATAACAGGACCTGAAGAGTCAAACAGATGAGTGGTTACAGGAATCTGGAAGGAGAGCCTAACGGGAAGGCTACCTTGAGAGAAGCAGTGACCATTTGTCAATGAATCAACGATCATGAGGCAACCCTGCAAGGAGGGAAGGGATATAGAATGTTTGAATGTTTTTGCATCTCCCTTAGTTCATAAGTTGAAATCCTTACCTTAAAAATGAAATAGTGGTATTTGTAGTTGGGGCCTTTGGGGGTGATTAGTTCATGAGGATGGAGCCCTCATGGATGGGATTAGTGCCCTTTTAAAAGAGGTCTCACAGAGCTCCCTCACCCCTGAACCAGTGACTTCTTGTGAACACACAGCAAGAAGGTGCCGGCTCTAAGCTGGGAAGAAGGCCCTCACCAAAACATGACCATGCTGGTGCCCTGATTGGAGACTTCTAGTCTCCAGAACTGTGAGAAATAAATTTCTGTTGTTTGTAAGCTCCCCAGTCTGTGGTATTTTGTAATAACAGCCCCAGTGATTAAGACAGGAAATAAATAACCGAACTGAACTCTCCTCCCTCCCTCTGGGAGAGCCTGCTGGGTCAGGATCAGGGCAGAGAACCAAATGTCAAAGAGTGGAAAACCAGGAGGCTCATCTGGGAGATGTGCAGCCTGCAGCCTCTTCAGTTACGTCACCCATGAGGAGTGAGCAAGAAAGAAAAATCCCAATAGAAGCCACAGGGCTTTGGTGGCCAGAAATGAAATACTCCCTGTGAGAACCCACAGCAAAATAGGAAGACTTCAAAAGCCACTAAATTGAGGTTGCTGGGATTGCTATGACCCCATTGTGAAATCTGGCCTAAAAGGACCCAGGGATTATCTTGTAAATGTTTCTGAGTTTCTAATTATCTTCTCTCAGGCATGTACATATCTAAGGGTCAGATGATATTTGCACTTCCTGCGTGCTGGCTCTGTTCTCAGGACCCCTGGAGTGGCGACAGAAAGGCCAATACCCAGAGGGAGGATGTTGTCATCATTCTGGGAGGTTTTAAACCACGTGAAGAGACAACAAAGGATGCAGCTGAACATGCACTTAATTTTGTTAGTTCTCTACTGGAGGGTGATTTGATAAGTGTGCCTGACGCAATGCAAAACATGTGTTGTCCCCAACACATACAATATGAGTACTTTTTGGGGGGTATAAACATATTTGGTGATTTTTTATGTTATTTCTGAAAAGGCCATGCATACACATGGGTCAAAAATAAAAACAATATGAAAAGTCACTTCAGTCCTGTCAACCTTCCTCTCCCCTACCCTTCACTCTTTTCTTTGTGGCAGTACAAGCACTCATGAATAAATATTACTCCCTGCCTTTTCTTACACAAATGGGAACATAATACACAATACTGTGTATATTGCCTTTTCCTTCTTACTAATATATTCTGGAGAGATTCTTTTCTTTTTTTCTTTTTTACAACTTCATAATATTCATCAGGAAAGATGTTTCACAATTTATTTAACACATCCCCAGTTGGGAACATCATTTGGTTGGTTTGCAATCATTTTTTCTCTTATAAATAATGTTGCAATGAGTAATCTGATATATCCATCATTTTTATAAGGGCAGGGATTTATTTTTTTTTCATTTTATTACTTTAAGTATTACAAAGAGGGTTAAATAAGTTTCAATTTTTCCCCTTGACCTTCCCCCCATCTCCCCTACCCCCCAGAGTCTTGTGTCCATTGATTATGCTTATATAAATGCATGCAAATCCTTCAGTTGATTGATTAACTCCCCCTCAACCCTCCCGACCCTTCCAGCTATAGTTTGACAATCAATTCAATGCTGTTCTGCCTCTGTATCTGTTTATGTTCATCAATTTATAATGGTCTTTATTATCCATAAATAAGTGAGATCATGTGGTATTTTTCTTTCATTGACTGGCTTATTTCACTTAGCATAATGCTCTCCAGTTCCATCCATGCTGTTGCAAATGGTGGGAATCCCTTCTTTTTTACAGCAGCATAGTATTCCATTGTGTAGATATACCACAGCTTTCTAATCCATTCATTTGCTGATGAGCACTTAGGCTGTTTCCAAATCTTAGCTATGGTAAATTGTGCTGCTATAGGGCAGGGATTTATAGGATAAGTTCCTAACAATGGAGCCCGTGGGTCGAAGGGCCAATGCATTGGTAAGATTGATACATTAATTCTTTGCTGGATCTCTCTAGTCTAGTTATGAATTGAACCGTATATACTAATTCCTAGTAAAAAGCTCCAAAGAGGAACATAAATGCTGAGTCCAGATAGAACCTTCAGTCAACTTTGAGTGCCAGTTCACACTAATGATGAATCCCGAGTGTTTATGTATACCTTGAGCTGCACTCTGAGAAGCCATTTGAAAAGATCTAGCCATCCGGTTACCTGCAGATATATACCCACCCCACTTCCAAATAAACAAGTTCCTTGATTATTTCAAGGATTCCAGCTTTGAATTCTTCCACCAGGGCAAGTACTGTGCCAAATGATAGATGACTCCAGGATTCCAAAGGCCGTGTTTAAAAAGTCCTTTCATTCCTTGCAAAATAAGCATAAGCTTCAAAATTATACAATAAAATATATCTTAAAAACGTATTTGTGTTGATTTCAGAGAGGAAGGGAGAAGGAGAGATAGAAACATCAATGATGAGAGAGAATCATCGATTGGCTGCCTCCTGCATGCCCCCTACTGGGGATCCAGCCCACAACCCAAGCATGTGCCCTTGACCAGAATTGAACCTAGGACCCTTCAGTCCACAGGCCAATGCTCTATCCACTGAGCCAAACCAACTAGAGCTAAAATATATCTTTGTTTTTAAAAATAACCATGGACTTGGGAGAAACCAAACACACCAAACCAAACACTAATAACAACAACAGTCAAACAAACATGAAAAAACCACTTTCCAGTGTTTTTGCTAATACACAGCAGGGTGGGTTGCTCATAAACAACACTGACAACGTGGCCTTGTAAAGGGCTGTGAAGCAGGCTGTGCAGTGAAACTTAGCTATTAAAGACCCTCAGAAGAATGGTCTCACCCTCAGAAGTAACTTGCTGAAGGCTTTTCTTTATAATATCCAATTTTTTGGTTTTAGCCATTTTGGTCTGTGGCTAACAGTTTGCATCACATAGCAGGGCTGGGGTTGGGATACATTCAACAAAAGTAAGTATTTTATATTTTTAGTATAATCCATACCCAGGAAGCGACACTCAACATTTTCTTGAGCTGAGTGGGACATGATGAGAATGTGTTGAATAGATTAAGAAAAATGGAGAAACATTTTGTGCTATATCATGGCATGCATAACAATCAATTATCCTTAGTTAATAAGAATTCCTTCTCCAGAATAGACTCTAGGCCTGGACAGGGTAGACACCTTGTCTTGAAGGTCTTTTATGTTTCCGGAATCTATCCCATACCCAGTCACATAGCACAGGTTCAATGCACAGTTTTGAAATGTGTATATGAATGAATAAATGAACTTTTGTGACATTATATTGATGCTTACAGGCCATTTTATTTTACGTGGATCATTTTTTAAGAACTTAAATCTAAACTGTGTATTAATATATGTAACTGTATATTGTATGTATATAACTATGTGTGTATATAACATGTGACCAAAAGAATAAATATAAATACAAATTTATAAATTGTATATATTTTCAAGTTATTTTTAAAAAGGCACATATTACACTTTTGATCAGAAAAAATTAATGCAATAAATATTTTTCTATAAAGAAAAAGGAACAACTTATTTCTATATTCATGATAATGTTGTCAGTAATTAATGCAACTTGGAGGGTTGAGCTACTTTTGTTCTGATTGAGTTTTATGATTATAGCTTTGGAATATGTTTTAATTTCCAGTTTCTTTTGTTCTTTTTCTTTTAACATCAATAATAATATTTTCATTCAAATTCCAGAAAGTCATTGTAAGAATATCATAAGACATGTGCCCAGCAGTTTTTTTTAAGGATGTTATAGCAAAAGACGGAAAATAAACAGTGGTATAATGGTACTCTAGAAGATTATGCATTATTAGAAATGCTATATATGTAATGTGAAGTTAGAATACTAAGATATAAATTCTGGGAAAATTATATGTGTGACCATATATTATTTATGTATATATACGATTATTAATATTTATGACATTTATTTCTGAGTGATGGAATTATGAGTAGTTTTATTTTCTTCTTTGCACTCTTCTTAATTCTCAAAATTACATGTGAGCACAAAATTGTTATTATAACTTGAAAAATTATTTGTAGAGCTGTTACTTTGAAAAAGGGACATCTTTTTTTCAATATAAGTTTGAACTTTGCTTTGACTACTAATTAATTAGCAAAATAAGTAGAATTTTGGCATTTATTAGGTCGAAAGAAATTTAGTCTCAGAAACAAAATAATCAAAATGTCCTTCGGTAAGTGAGTGGATATATAAAAGGTGGTAAATTCAGACACTGGAATATTTTCAGTGCTAAAATGAGCTATCAAGCCATGAAAAGATATGGAAGAAATAAATACATATGACTAAGTGAAAGAAGGCAATCTGAAAAGGCTACATACTATATGATTCTATGTATGACATTATGGAAAAGCAAAACCCGGTAGGTAGTAAATAGATTAGTGGTTGCCAGGTGTTTGGGGGAAAGGGGTGATGAGGGTATTTAGCTCAGTGAAACTATTCTGTATAATACTACAATGGTGGATACATGTCATTATACATTTGTCATAGTCTATACAATGTACAACACCAAGGGTGAGTCTTAATGGAAACTCTGGATTTTGGTTGACTGTGATGTGTCCATATAGGTTCATTGATTGCATTATGTGTACTGCTGTGGTTGGGATGGCAATAGTGAGGGAGGTGGTACATGTGGGGCTAGAGGCTGGGACAAGGAAACTCTCTACTTTGTGCTCAGTTTTGCTGTGAGCCTCAAATCGCTCTGAAAACTTAAGTTTATTTAAAACAAAAAAAAATCAAAATAAAGTCAATGAATGGTATTCAGTATTCTTACTTTCAATGAATTTTCTGGGGCTTTCTTTTGAGTCTTGTGTTCGTTTTGTTGCTAGCCTGCTCTGAAGAATGCTAAGTTGGGAACACATTGAACAGTTGCCTCCTGGATACTCAAGTATGTGTTCCTCCCCCCAGCTAAAATATTTGACCTTCAGCCTCTTCATGTTGGAATATAAGAACGGAATGCACATACGTCCAAGGGAGTCAAATAAACACATCATAGGAACAGCTGTTGAGAACAACTTGGCATGAATTTTGGGGTGTTCTGGGTGGTTTGCAATGTATATATGAAATGACTAATATATAAACTTTGCCCAAGTTGCTATGAGTGGGCTAAATTTGACATCAATCAGAGGGTTTTTCTGTTGTTTTTGAAAGTCAGTATCTATTTACCCTTCTTTGGGTGATAATATCCTGATTTTTCTCCAGAAAACTTCCCCTGTATCACTCTAAGCCCCCATGGGTCTCCACCGCTCAGTTCAGGCAGCAGGAGATTGAGATCTAATTTAATTAGAGCAAGCCAACCCTAGGCCACAGTGATTGGCTCAGAGCTAGTGGGAAAAATTTTCTTAAGTGACCATAATTCAGTGGGGTGTGTGTGTGTGTGTGTGTGTGTGTGTGTGTGTGTGTGTGTGTGTGTTTGCTCAGTGAGGGTACAGCGAGGTTTAGAAAACCATGTATTCTGGAACCCATTGCTTGGGTTTGAATCTCAGTTCCCCAGTTCCACCAGGTGCTAGTTAAGTGGACCTTGGACAAGTCACTCTCCTTCCTGGATCTCGATCTCCCCCTTTAAAATGGGGCAAGAATACTCCCTACCTCCTGGGGTTGTTGTGGGGATTGAAGGAGTTCATACTTGAGAAGACTGGTATGGTGGTGTTCGTCTCCTTAGCGTTTTCATTATGGTATGTAATGAGCATCTCAAATTTACTGTACTTCAAATGAAGTCTCCTTTCATAGTCTTTGTCAGCTCAATCAGTGACATCTTCATCCTTCCAGTTGCTCAAGCCAAAATCTTTAGGTTTGTCTTGGACCTTTATCTTTGCCTCTTTACCTTATAAACAAATTCTGTCAGTTCTACCTTCAAATATGTCCAGAATTCAACCAACTTCTGCTGATGTCAACCTGGTTCAAGCCACATCCTCTCTTGCCTGGAATATGGCCCCATAGCCTCCTAAATGGTTTCTTTGCCCCTGTCCTCAACTCACTTCAGTTGATTCTCATCAAGCAGCCAGCATAAGCCTGCTGAAACAAAGCCAGAAAAGTTCACTCTTTTGCCGTAGGACTTTAGTGATGGCTGACCTCAGCTGAACACATCTGTGAGTTAGTCTCTTCAGTTTCCTTCATCCTTGCTCCTTTTGCATCAGGCACCTCTGATTTGGCCTTTGCTCCTCTTTCAACACACCAAACGTTCAACACGTGTTTTTTTCTTCCCTCTCCTGAAACCTGTCTTCCCAGATGTCATGTGGCGACATCACCTTTCCCAGATTCTTACTTAAATGCCACCTTCTCAGTGAGGCCTTCCTTGATCTCATTCCAACACTGCAACCCTCTCCCCAGCCTCTATCTCATTTCCTGCTTATTTTGTTTCTCAGATGTCACCATTACCTCACACATGTTGTGGTGTACTTGTCTTGTCTAGTGTATGTCTACCCCCATTAGAATATAAGCTCCATAAGTACTCAATTTTTTAAACAAGTGTGTATCCAGTATCCAATATCTAAAACAGGATAGGTGCTCAGTAAATATTTAATGCATAAATGAATGGATAAACAAATAAAAGGAAAAGATTTGCATTAAAGTATGATATTCATCAACAAACAATTTCCAGTGTCCATTTACAGTCTAGTGTGGGGCACAGGGGAATGAAGAAACTGCCCTTCCCCAAATCAAAAAGTAGAAGGTACACATGGGATCCCATAAAGGTGCTTTAACTGAGACATGAATGCAGGAAGCCACCCATTGTCTTCACTATTAGAGAGAAGTGTAAACAAGGATCCTGGAATGCTGGTGAAACTTGAACCCATGGGAAGGGCCAGAGTTATGCACTGATTGTTTAGTCCAGACAATGGGGGCTCAAGCTATTTCCTGATCAAATAGTCTGAGTAAATTCTTCTAATATTTACTGACCTTTAAGATAGTTTATCTGTTACCACAATTACCTGCCTAAGAGCTAGATGTGTATCCAAAACTAAATAAAAGATTGGTGAGGCCTGGACACCAGTGGAAGTCCTTTCTCTTGCATTGGGCTTATCCTCCTGGCTCCTAATATTTCCAAATAATTATTTCTTGTCTCGTCTCTTTCATTTGCGTGCAGCCCCTCTTCCAGATCCTGAACCCTGAACCACGCGGGATATGGAATCATTCACACATGAAAGCTTATAAAAGAGGTCTCACATTTAGGGTGTCTCAGATCTCACCGGAAAGTTGAGGAAGAGCAAGTAACTAAATGAAAGGGGGTAAGAGTAGGAAGACCTGAGAAGTCACAAATGTGTTCAGTTGAGGTTAGCTATCATTGAGGATGTGGTTGAGGAGTAGAGTTCTCACGTACTCGGGCCTCTCCTCAGACCTAATGAACAAGCAAGCAGCGCACTCCAAGGAAGAGCAGACAGCCCAAATGAATTAAAACACTTCAAGGCAAGTCCCATCAATCCTTGGTTCTTTGAAAATACAGACTAAAGAGTGAATGAAAACAAGGTACAGCCTTGCACAGCTTCAGGATGTGGGAGGAGAAATCGTGCACTTTCATTTCCACAAGACTGCTAGGAGAAAACCAGATCATAGGCTGTATGTTTGACATCAGTGAGTACACTGTTCTGTGGTTTTCATATTGGACATCTATTCACCCTTCTTCTGGTGCTCTGATGTGAGCAGGTACCAAGCATATGGAGGAGACAAACACATTCTTAGGAAAAAGGTCCACCCCCAGCTTCCCAGCGATGCTTAGAACTTCAAGGCTGCAATGGGCTCATGCCAAAGAATACACTTCCAGTTTGCACTATAAATCTTCTGCAAGAACAGGTTAAGGTGCTCACTTCTGGGCCAACACATAGTGGGTGCCCATTAACTATCTGTTGCCTAATGGATAGAGGTAGGGTTAGTTGGGCAGGTTTGAAATAAGATTGTTTGGGTTCAAAACCCTCTTGATGAACTAACGTTAGCCTCTGATTCCTCATCTGTAATATGGGAGTAAGAAAGTGTTTACATGATGGTAATGTCATAGGATATTGTACACAAAGTATTTGACACTCAATGATGCTAGCAACCATTGCGGAAGGAGGAAAAAGAAGAATCATGTAATTAATTATACCCTCTCTCCTCTTTTCCCTTCCACCTGAGATTTACTCAGCAGATGATCAGCAGATGCTTACTAATGGCTGCTGAAACTGATTAAGATCCTGGAACTATTAGTTTCTCCATCCCTGGTAGATGACCAGTCTATAGTCGCTGAGCTTGAACTGTGGGAGAGGCAGATGTTCACTCTGTGGACATTGCTTGAGCACTAACTGTATACCAGGGGCTCAATGGTGGAGAAAGACGGGCAGAAGCCTTATTCTCATGAAGCTCACTTTCTAGTGGAAGATATGAGGACAGGAGGAACCACCACCTCTAGAGCTTTATCAGTGAAGTTGGTGGCTCTTTGTTTCAAAGATCCACTCACAAGTGCTCACAGCAAACTGGTGACCCTGGGAGATCACAGGATAAGATGCTTAGGCTCAAAAGAGCTGGGTTGGGATCTGGGCCTGGGCTCAGGGTCTGAGACAGGAGACATGGCCTTGCAGGGATCATGTATGCACAGTGAAGTGGAAACATATATATGTGAAATATGTACATGTTACCAAATAGTATATGTTGTAACTGCTTTTAAAGCTGTCAAAGATTAGCAAAAAACTGTAGGGATAGATATCGAAATGTTAATGGCAGTTGGGTTTGGGTTTTGGAACAGAGGAGACATTTTTCTTTTTTTCCCTATTTCCAGATTTTAAAATGTGATCATCTTACACGAATGATTTGAAATGACTAATGAAGTTGACCAAAGAAAGGAAATTCCAGAACCAGAGCTTCCACTCACCAGCTGTGTGTCTGGGAGGAAGTCACTTCTCCAGTGCCCCAGATGTCCCAACATCCACCCTGAAATTCTGTGTAAATGCCTTTCCCACTTTTTGCAATTCTTGCTTGCCCGTCAGCCTGACCTAATGTCTTCATCTTTCCCAGACTTTCTGAAACCCACTCTGATGTATTCCATTGCTCCTGCCCAAATACAGCTGTCCCAATACTGGTGTGTAATTGTTGGATTCTCGCTACTCGTCAGACATTCAACTAAATTCTCTCTATATTACCTAACTCAATCCTCAAAGTAATTCAGTGATGCCCACAAAAATGTTTAAGCCCACTCTACAGAAGAGACAATTGACCTTCAGAGAAGGTGTGTTCCTTGCCCGAGTGACAAAGCCCACTCAGGTCCACCTGACCATAAAGCATGTGCACTTAACTGCTCTACCCAGTTGTCCTCAAGGCCAGTTTTCTTGTGTGTCCTCAGCAAGCTACCACAGTGCCTGGCACGTGGTGGGTCTTTAATTTGAGTTGAGTGAACGCATACCAGAATTTGCCATTTTTTAGAGCCTCAGTGTATTGTGACTATGTGCAAATAAGTTCACATTGACAAAAGTATCATGTGCCCAGTGCCTAACCTTTCCTAGTGTGTATAGTATTCCAATCAATCCTCTGTTGAGGAAGCGTTGTACTGTGTCCATTAGATAGATGAGAAAATACTTAAAAATGTAACTTTCCCCAAATCATGTCACAACCAGAGGAAGTGCACGGAGGTGGGTATTTCTTTGCACACCTGCAATCTTCCTTGCCAAGGGCATACCAGGATGCTTGGCATGAAAGCTGAGCACCTTGCATGCAGGAGGATAGAACACAGTGAGAGGATTCACTGACCAAGTGACTTGCGCAAGCAAAGGAGTACAGGGTCCTTCAAGATTCTATTTTCTCAAGTGTCCATTACACTGAACAAAAGGAGGAACTAAAAGCTGAAGTGCTAGCCCTGACCAGTTTGGCTCAGTGGATACAGTGTCAGCCTGCGGACTGAAGGGTCCCAGGTTCGATTCCAGTCAAGGGCATGTACTGTGGTTGCAGACACATCCCAAGTAGGGGGTGTGCAAGAGGCAGCTGGTCGATATTTCTCTCTCATCGATGTTTCTAACTCTCTATCCCTCTCCCTTCCTCTCTGTAAAAACTCAATAAAATATATTTAAAATAAAATAAAAGCTGAAGTGCTGATTCATAACCAGAAATGAAGGCAAAACAAATACCAAAGCATAACCATGTGAGTTTGAGTGTCAACTGGTGCAAACTTCTTTGGTTGTTCTTATCTTGCAAAATTTTAAATGTTTGTTCCCTTTGACCCAGGAAGTCTACTTTGAGGGATGTATGTTCTTGGATTTGTAGAAAAATATGTGGACACAATAATATTTATTCCAATATTTAATGTAGTCACAAAAGAGTGGAAAATCTGGGTGCTGATTCATATGGTCTAGTTAAATAAATCATGGTATATACACAATGGAGTACCAGGGGTCATTAGAGGAATTAGGTGGAGCAATGTATGCTGATGGGTCATGTCTTTCAAGTATATCACTATGTACATAAAGACAGGTGCACAATGGGATGTGCAACATGCCATGGTTTTTATGAAATGATGAAGGCTTAGCACTCTGTACATATGTACATGTATGAAGGCTGCCTGTTCATTACTATGGTAAGAGGGAATCAGGGGCAGGAAAAAGAATGATGCTCTACATATTCACTTTGTTCTATTTGAAATTTACTCTTTTTTAAAAATATATTTTATTTATTTTTTGACAGAGAGGAAGGGAGAGGGATAGAGAGTTAGAAACATCGATGAGAGAAATATCGACCAGCTGCCTCCCTCACACCCCCTACTGGGGATGTGCCCACAACCAAGGTACATGTCCTTGACCAGAATCAAACCCAGGATCCTTTGGTTCCCAGGCCGATGATCTATCCACCAAGCCAAACCGGCTAGGGCAAACATTTACTCTTTTATTATAAAAAACATCCTTTTTAAAATATTCTTTTTAAAGGAGCTATTTTTGTGGCAGGTCTTAAATGTTTCATTCTACAAGCCAGAACACTGTTGCTGTCAGATGGCTCAGTATAGTTTGGAGCAGGTGACAAGCTTTGTTACATAGGAACTGGTCTGGGACCCTACACATTATTCAATATGGAAGAAAGTTCAGGCCCAGGAGCCTTGCCTAGGTGAGAAAGAGGCTAACTTCCTCTCGGACTAGTTGGTGGCAGTGGAGATGAGTAAAGTAGATATTTAATGAATATTAAATATCATTAATTACAAGGTATATTAAATATCAAATATCATTAATACCAGCAGAAGGAACCAACTTCTGGATAAATGTGGGGAGGAGGGAGAAGAAAGGGTTCAAAGACCTGAAAGTTTCTAGCCTGAGCAACTGGGGTTTGGGGGGTCCTTTTACTGAAATTTGAAAGACCAGGAAAGATCTGATTTGAAGGAGAAAGATCAATAGTTCCATTTTGGACGGAGTGATTTGCAAGGAGATGTGTTCCCTTCTCTATCAATTCTTTGGCCCCATCAGGCCCTCCTAGCCATGGGGTTCCTCGTCGTCACTATCTCTCACCTTCCTTCTGTCCTCACTTCGGTTTCTGTGGGACTTAGGTGCTATGTCCCATTATTAAAGTTCCACCTTTGTTGAAACGTTCAGCCTGCTTGCCTTCCTCTTACTGCATTGTTCTTACCTGGTGTGGGGCGGAATGGTATCCCCATCCCAAATTCATATGTTGGAGTTCTAACCCCAGGATTACAACTCAGAATGTGACAGGATTTGGAGACAGGACCTTTAAAGAGGTAACTGAGTTCTAATGGAGTCCATGTAGGGTTGCTCCTAACCAATGTAACTGTTGTCTCTGTAAGAAGAGGGAATTGGAAGAGCTGCGAAGACACAGCAAGGAGGCAGCCATCTCTAAGCCAAGGGGAGATGCCCCAGAAGAAACCAACCTTGCTGACATCCTGAACTCAGGTTTCTAGCCTCCAGGGCTGTGGGACAATAAATTTCTGTTGTTTAAGCCACAACAAGACTCTGTGGCTTTGTTATGACAACCCCAAACTGTTTGCCTACTTTTGCCTTTTCACCTAAGTAGAGGTGGGTGGCTGGATAGATTGTGCCTGCACGTCTGATGTTTCTTTAACTTCCTGACCACTTCATGACACCCTGAGAACCTCTCTCATTTCCCGTTCCTTCTGCTCTCCCAGGCTCCTGCAGCTTCCCCATCATCCCGCCCACTCTCAGCAGGGACTTCTCATTTCATTGAGGAGCAACCAAAAGAGAACGTCTGAGGTCACAGCCAGCAAATCCGATGGTCTTCCAACCCCTAACGCCACGCTCTCTACCTTCCCTCTGAGGGGTGCAGAACTCCCACCCACGCCTCCCTGTGCCAAGGTCCCTGAGAGAGGAGTGGCAGGGGATGTCTGGGAAAAGCCACTTGGTTATTCACTGAACCACACTCAGCGGGCTCCCTGCGTGCCAGACATTTTCTAGGCCCAACCCATGGAGGATAGAAAGGCACCCCCTTGCACATGCTCACAAAGCAGGTAGGAACAGCGAACACTGATGGCATGCTTTCCATGTAGCAGGCATTACACGGAACATGCTGTCAATATGAACTCACTCCTCAAAAAAACACCAGGCAGTGGGTACTGGTATTGCCCCACTTTACATCTGAAGCACAGAGAGGCCAAGTAACTTACCCCCATCTTGCCCAGCCATTGGGTGATGGAGCCAAGTTTGAACCCAGACCTTTACCAGGATGCCACTTAAGGCTTAGGTGGAGCCTTTAACAGGGGGCTGAGCAGGCCTTTGTCAATGCTAAGTAAACGAAGAGCATTGCTTTGCGGGTGAATGCTTGTACAAAGGTGCCGAGGCAGGCATCCAGGAAGCAGTGTGGCTAAAGTGTAAAGTTCAAGGCTGGCAAAGGGAGCTGGCAGAAAGGGGTAAGAGCATACAGAGTACTATGAAGGAACCTATGAGGTAAGTTGACGGTGGCTGCCTCCCCCTCCCTTTTATTTTTTATTATGAGGGTACGTTTATTACTGAGGACAGTGAAACTAGGAAGAGCTTAGCACAGAAGGAGCAACAGGAATGCCTATGCCCTACGCCTTTGGGCTGCTTTGGCTTTCTCCGTGGCAGGTTCTGGGAATTAGCCCTGGCGGAGCTGCCGCTGCCCAGGGCTCCTCTGATTGAAAGCCTTGTGGGGTCCCTTAGCGTTTAGAGGTGGGGGGAGGCAGGGGATGTCTGGGAAAGGCACAGGGGTGCTCCTGGGAGGGCCCTTTGTCTTGAGGGCTTTCTCCTTCCCCTCAGGCAGGTCTCAGGGGAGGGTTTCAGCAGAATAGTCCCGTTTTCCAGGCGTGCTCTTTCCGATTCCCGGTTTCTACTGATTGGTCCATCAGGGCAGGGGGTCACTGGTCATAGCAGCTGGCCCTGGTGCCACTCACCTGGTTTTGCTGCTTTTCTGAGCCTGGAGCCTAGATGTCAGCCTAGTTAGGCTGTAGGTCGCCGTTTCTCCATTCCCCTTGCCAAGGCATTTTCTTGGTTTTGATGACTCTCCCCTGGCTCAAGTCTTTTAAAGTCCTTCAAATCCCCATTGGTCTGGCCGGCCTGTGACCTTTGAGGGAGGGGCTGGGGTGGGCAAGGAAGCCGAGAAAAGGCAAGTGAAAGATAAAGGGGAAGGTGCAGTTTCCGAAGGGGCAGCTCCCTCCACCCTTCCTGCCCAGCTTGGCTGACCCTGCAGTGGCCCCCATGTCCGAGCACAGATTCAGCACCGTGCCCAGGGAGGAGCCCAGCTGCCACCTCTCCAAGAAAGCCAAGAGGTGCCTCGCCATCGCCCTGTGCGTCCTGGTGGCGGTGATCATCGCAGTGGTGGTTGGAGTCCTGAAGTGGCCCCGGGCGCCCCAGCACCGGGAGTGGAGTGGGACGGGCACCACGCCCCATCTTTCCGAGATCGTCCTGGGCCGCTGCTACACCTACACTCAGGTCCTGCGGCCCGAGTTGAGGTGAGTGGGGCGCACTGCTGGGCGCGGCGCTGCAGTTGATGCGCGCGGCTGGGGCGCAGCGGGGCTCGGCTAGGGGCGCGGGAGGTGTGGGGGCGCGCTGTCTGATGGAGGAAACAAAACCTCTTCTGTAGGGGCGCGGGGCGGGGGGGCTGTCTGATGGCCGAAACAAATGGCCGAAACAAAGCCCCTTCTGTTTGGGTCCGCTGAGAGCCCGCTGGCTTGCCATTTCGCGCGCTCCTGGCAGGAGCGGGGAGCTGTGGCACCGAGCCTGTGCGCGGAGCCAGCTCAGCTGGGAGCACTTGGCAGAGATGACCGCCTCCTGGGCCAGGTGCCCGGAGCCCGGGCCGTCCTGACCCTCAGCCCCCCTCGGCGCCCAGGGCAGGGACAGAAAACCACCGCAGAGGCGCACGCAGGCTTGGGGGTGGGGTTGTTGGCATTTTCTACTGCACACGGGGTTTTCCAGTCATCGTCTCTGACCTGGACCGGCCCGGAAGGTTACAGGTGACACCGGCTTAAGTGGTGTGCAGAGCCTGAGGTGACGGGATGGCTTCGGAAGAGCCAGATCTCTGAAATGAGCTTCATTCTTTCATAGAAAACAGCACCCCAAGTCCTCTGGCACGCTGTGAAATGATGTGACTAGAGAACTCATTTAACGACAAAGCAAAAATGAGAATAACTTTAACAACTGAGCTATAACTTAAAGGACAAAGGGAATCAGCTCCATGAATGGATGAATCAGTTCAAACCCTGGAAGCACCACCCACAACAGCCCAAGGGATGAATTCCCGAAGGTGCCTCGTACCCGCGCCCCCCCCCCCCCCCCCCCCCCCCTACTAATCTCTCTCCAAAGAGAAATCAGTTTCTTGACTGTTCCCAGGGCTTGGAGAACACATTTTTGAAGTTCTACTAGAGTAGAACACACTGGGAAGCTACTGGTTGGGGGTGCCTAAAGCGAGTTTGAGATGGCATACCTCTGCCTCCAAAACGCCTGCAGTCTGGACTGGGAGCAGTGAGAGCTCCCCACTACTCACCCCCTGTTCTCCTGCCACCCTCTCCCCCCACCCCCCGCCCGCGCCCCAGGCGCTCAAGGGTTTCCTTCTCAAGCAATACCCTAGGTCTGCAGCACAAATTGTCCAAGTCCAAAAAGGGCCAGGGTCACTTAAGTTTTGCTTACAAATAATTAACTAATTAATTGAAGGAGAAACTAGAAGTTGAGGCTTTGTTTCAGGTTGTAATATTTAGTACTAATTAAATCACACGATATCCAATCTGAATTGCTAATGATAAAAGCGATTTTTAAATTTATTTTCATCTTAACTTGACATTTTTAAATGCTTCTTGTTGTTTATCTTTGGCTAGTACAATAATCTTTTCCCTGGTAGATTATAAAATCTATACCTGGCCAGATTACTTTCTCCTGCCTTGGTTTTATGTTGAGTCAAAGCAGCAATTTATGTCAATTAGTTAACCTGGTATTTCTACTTTGGCCCCCTTCTTTTTACTTCTTCAGGTCTTTATTAAAACTACTAGGGGCCCAGTGCACAAAAATTTGTGCACTCAGAGGGTCCCTCAGCCTGGCCTGTGCCCTCTCACAGTTTGGGACCCCTCAGGTGATGTCCACCTGCTGGCGTGCCTGGCCAGCCTGGGTGAGGGGCTGATCGCTGTTTGCCGGCTGGCCAAGCCCCCCGATGGGGAACCTCATCCCATGGGGGTATGGTCAGCCTGGGTGAGAAACTGAGGGCCATTTTCAGGCTGCTCACAGCTCCCATTGACCCAACACCCAGCGAGACTGGCTGGAATCAGGTTTCTGGGGTTTATTTATCTTCTATAATTGAAACTTTGTTGCCTTGAGCAGAGGCCTGGCCAACCTAGGCAGGCAGTTTCAACTCCATTGCTGGTGCAATGGAAGCCTCCTGTTTGCTCTAGTTCTGTGGTTGCTGGCCACCATCTTGGCTGGGTTAATTTGCATACAGCTGCTCTGATTGGCTGGTGGGCATGGTGTGGCTGGTGAGAATGGCTTAGGTGTCTCAGAGTGAGGGTCAATTTGCATATTACTCTTTTATTAGATTAGCTATAATAACATTTAAATTTGATGTATTACATATTACCAAACAAGACAAAACCAGCATAAAAATTATACATATAATAATTGTAACTACTTAGAGTCTAACTAAGTATAAAGAAAAAAAAGTAGGTTCCCTTCCTTATTATTCTTCAAATGATTCTTAATAGGGATTTTGCTCACCTTTTACTGCATAATAAATCACCCCAAAACTTAGTGGCTTATAACATAAACCATGTTATTATTTTACCTGGTTCTGTGGATTGATTAGGCTTAACTAGGTGGTTCTTCTGCTTCTTGTGATGTTGACTGGGGCTGAAGTCATTGGAGCACTCAACTAAGCCTGAATAGATCAGATTATCACTCACATGAATGACACCTTGAAAGTCTAGTGTCACCTGGAATGCTGGACAGACTGAGTAGCTCTCTCTCTCTCTCTCTCTCTCTCTCTCTCTCTCTCTCTCTCTCTCACACACACACACACACACACACACACACACACACACATCTTAGAGCCTTACTTTACAGTTACACCCTTGAAATCTTGATGGCGTGAACATGCTTTACGTCAGTGTTCTAATGTGGTCATTTCCTTGAGACCATTTCTTATTTTGACTTTTTATTTTACCTCAAAAAAAAAGGGGAGGAATGACAAACAGTTTTATTTTCAAATGCAGCAATAATTGACTTGGAAATATTTTTCTCTTGATTCTGCATAAAAACAAACAGTTCACTTTTAGTTCATTTTTCTCTTTTTCTCTATTCCTTATCATACACAGCTAAAAGAAATGAGTTGGAACTTTCAACATTATGCTTGGAAATCTCCTTGGCCACGTTTATAAACTCTCTGGTATATATATTTCTTTTTAAAAAATTTATTTCAGAGAGGAAGGGAAAGGGAGAGAGTTAGAAACATCAATGAAAAAAGAGAATCATTGATCAGCTGCCTCCTGTATGCCCCACACTGGGGAATCAAGCCTTCAAACTGGGCTTGTGCCCTGACGAAGAATCAAACTGTGATCTCCTCGTTCATAGGTTGATGCTCAGCCACTGAGCCACGCCAGCTAGATCCTTGGTATATTTCTATTAGCTCCATTAGTGCAGGTGACTAAACTTCCCACCCCTATATAATAACATGGGTCACCTTTTTCCTGTCATCCAGTAACAGTTTCCTCTGTGTCTGTCCAGCCTTCATGAACAGTATCCTTGAGGCCTTACTTATGTGTTCTGACTAGTCCCCAGTGCTAATGCCACATGTAATGGTCAGGGTTGTCCAGAGTGACAGAGATAGAGAAATATTGATGGCCTTCAAGGAATGGGCTCAGGTGATTGTAGAGGCCGACAAGTCCAAAATCTACAGGGTAGGCAAGCAAGCTGGAGAGCCAGAGAAAGAGTTGGTGTTGTAGCTCAAGTCTGAAGGCCATTAACTGGCAGAATTCCCCTTTTTAGAGGGGATGTCAGTCTTTTTCTTAACACCTTAAGCTGATTGAATGAGTAATTCATTATGGAGAGTAATCACCTAAAAAATAAAAATTAAAAATAAATCTATGGATTTAACGGTTAATCTCATCCAAAAAATACTTTCACAGAGACATCCAGATGGCTAACCGAATACCTGAATACCATGGCCTAACCAAGTTGATACATAAAATGAACCATCATTTGATGTTTTAGGTTTTTGTCATTTAGCATCTCACTTCCAGGTACCACTTGCCTGATCTGGTTTTCTGTTGCTGCATCATTCACTACCTTAAAGTGTAGTGACTTACAATAACAAGCAATTATTATCTTTCATGATTCTGTGGGTTGGTTGGGATCAGCTGGACGGTCTGCTTCATGCTTCATATGTTGTCAGCTGGGGTGATGATCATCTGGGGGGCTGACTTGGCTGGAACATTCAAACTGTCGCATTTACAGGATAGAACCATGGCACCTGGGCTCAGCTGGGACAGCTGGACCTCTGTTTCTCTTTGAAACACCTCAGGGCCCCTCCTCTCCTATGATCTCTCTGTGTGATCTCTCCATGGTGTAGCTAGATGCCTTCAGAGTTCATAAACTCTTAAAAGTGGGCCCAGAAGGTCTTCTTAAATCTTTAGACTCATAACTGACACATAACTTCCAACACATTCTATTGGTTTAAATAGTCATGGATTGAGCCCAGATTCCAAAGATGAAGAAACAAGCACCACCCATGGATGGGGGAGTAACACAGATTTTGTAGACAACTTTAACCCTTTATAAATCTTTATGTTTGTTTTCTTAATTTCATTTCCTTCTAGTCTTTTTGTTTTTCTGTTACATCTATTGCTCTTTACACTTTATTACTTTTTATTAAGTATACTAGAGGCCCAGTGCACAAAAATTTGTGCACTCCTGGGTGGGCCCTCAGCCTGCCCTGTGCCTTCTCACAGACTGGGATCCCTTGGGGGATGTCCACCTGCTGACTTAGGCCCACTCCCCAGGTGATAAGGCCTAAGCTGGCAGCCACACATCCCTCTGACAGCCTGGGAACCCTCAGGGGATGTCCACTTGCCAGTGGGGAGCAGGCCTAAGCTGTAGTCAGACATCCTTAGTGCTGCTGAGGAGTCAGGAGAGGCTCCCACCATCACTATTGTACTGGCAGCCATCAGCCTGGCTTGTGGCTGAGCAGAGCTCCCCCTGTGGGAGTGCACTGACCACCAGGGGCAGCTCCTGCATTGAACATCTGCCCCTTGGTGGTCAGTGTGTGTCATAGTGACCAGTCATTCCCAGTCATTCTGCTGTTAGGGTCAATTTGCATACTACTCTTTTATTATATAGGACTAGGGGCCCGGTGCACAAAAATTTGTGCACTTGGGGTGGAGGGAGTCCCTCAGCCCGGCCTGTGCCCTCTCACAGTCTGGGACCCCTCAGTGGATGTTC
>PVJC01029263.1:0-21990 GCA_004026665.1 Murina feae
AGAAAATTATTGACAAAGTCCAATTCCAAAGAGATTGACAACATTCTTGGCAGGTTTGACTGAAAATGGTATATTCAGGGTCTCGGGCTTGCTATGTCAGTGTTGTGTGTTTTTTATATGGACACATCCAATTATTTGAGTCATAGAAAAATGGAATTATACCTTTTTATTCAGCCTGATAAGGGAAATAATTATGTTATAGTGACATGTAGCTCAGAACTATAGTGATGTGACTATATAAAGATGAAGGCAGAGTACTATACGTTGTTAAAAGTTAGATAGACTGCATCTTCTGAAAATATAACACACTAAGTGTTCCAAAATAATGCTTCCATTTATTAATTGAACTCATAAATCATTTGAATGCCAAAATCTGCATTCCTGAAAAATGTCAGGGAAATTGGATTCAATTCTGTTTGAAACAGCTGTCTCCACTACATCCAAACTTACCGTATCAAGTTCTTAGAGATACATTTGAAAGGGAAAAAGGAGAATAAAGGACTCTTTGCTCTGTCAAAGGGCTCAGGTTTGTATCGTTGCCACTAGTGATGCCCGCTTTTTACTTTCTCTTGAGCGCTATTTCTCCCGGGGGACACTCCATCCAGCCATTGACAAGAGGCCTGGTGCTTGCAGATGCAAGTTCACTCTGATGTCTCTGCAGCTAACCAGAGTCAGTCTCATAACCACAAACCACTTTCTCACCCCAACCAGTCACCTCCTAGATGTGGGAGGGGAGGGATGGGAACTCAGAGCAGCATAGAACATGGAATCTTAATAGACAGATAGATCATGGAGACATAAACACCCACTCCTTAGCAAGCGCTCTTGACTCTAGCTCTGTAACCTATCCCAGCTCTGTTTTCCCAGCACCTCCCACTGTCACTCTCTCTCAGCTGTGCTACCACAGCTGGCGCTCACATGGCGCCTTTGCTTTATCCTCACCCATTAACACAGTCCATCTTCACACAGCACCTGAGAATCTTTGAACACAAAACAAAACAAAAATAGGCCATGTCACTCCCTTGTCTGAAGTTGCTCATGACTACCGTAGTCTCCCACTTATCCATGTTTCATTTATGTGTTTTCATTCACCCAAAGTCAACCAAAGCGGCATTGGTTGGCCCGAAATTGTTAAATAGAAAATCCCAGCAATAAATAATTTATAAGTTTTAAACTTGGCCCCGTTCTGAGTAGCATGATGAAATCTGTGCTATCTGCTTCATTTTGCCTGAGATGTGAAGCATCCCTTTGTCCAGCGTATCCACACTATATGCTATTAATCTCTTAGCTGTCTTGGTTACCAGATTGGTGAGAGAGAGAGAGAGAGAGAAAGAGAGAGAGAGAGAGAGAGAGAGAGAGAGAGAGCATTCACATAACTTCTACTACATCATGTTGTTATAATTGCTCTATTTTATTTGTTATTGCTGTTAATTTCTTACTGAGCTTAATTTATAATTAAGCTTTATTGGTTATTACAAGTTTGTATATGTAGAAGAAAACAAAGTGTATAAAGGGTTCAGTATTATCCATGGGTTTCATGGGGGTCTTGGAACGTATTCCCTGTGGATAAGGGGGCAACAACTATACTTTTAAAAAAATCCAGACTCCTTCCACAGCCAACTAGACCTTACAGAATCTGGCCACTGGCCACCTTCCAGGCCTTGTTTCTTTTCACTTTCTGCTCGCTTCACTACCATTCAGCCAGACTCACCTCCTTACCCTTGGAATACACTAAGTTCCTTCATTTTTGAGGGTCTTGCTATTGGTATTGTTTTTCCTAGATCTTTGACTAGATAACTGTCTCTCATTACTCAGGTCTCAGCAGAGAAAGAACCTCATCAGAGAAGTTTGGCTAACTACCCATCCTATGTAAGTAGTTGCTTCCAACATGCACGTGTCTCTCTCTATACCATTACCCCATTTCATTTTCTTTAACACTTACCTATCTGAATGCATCCTGTCTGTGAATTCTAGTTTCATAAGTTTTGGCCCCCCCATGAGAATGAGTGCTCAATGGGATCAGGGATCTTCTCTGTTTTATTCATTCTCACATTTCTTGAGCAGAACCTGACATAAGAAACACATCCATGTGAAGGCTTTAGAAAGGATCCACTCCTGCTCTCTTGTTTTCCTAGAATAAATGAGAGCCAGGAAAGCCATTGGCTGTGCTGCATCATAGAGCCAGTTGATGATGAAACCCACCAGAGGACTAGTTCTCAGGGTTGCTGGTCCATTGCAATTGCCATTATACCTCCTGACTGTTCATTCAGAGAAGAGGCAATCTCATCCTGAGTGGTTTTAAAAAATTGCTCAAAACAAGTTCAGGTGCCTCTGATTCTGTTGTCCCATCTTTGAATGAAAAATGTTCTGTGGAGTGTGTCCTCTAAACCGTCTGTGCAGTTTTCTTCACTCCACCAAACTTCCTTAAGGGATTAAAATGGCAACACAACTTAGTTTAGACTTCAAGATAGAAGGTTTTTTGTAGGGTTTTTTAGTTTCTTCTTCAATTATTAAAAGAAATCTGTTGATGAAATTAACATATCAGATGAAACAACAAAACTAGAAATAACTTAGATCTCTGAAGATAATTTATTCATTAAATTAGAACTTTTAAATACAGGCAAAAGAGAAAATAACTATTATTAAAATGTTCCAACCAAATTACTGCTTATCTTACACTATGCTAATTAGTAGCAGCACCCAAAATTCACTCTTCCACAACCATCAGAGGAAATTGGAGATTGTAGAAAGGCAGTGGGAGGAGGGTGAAAGGCAGGGTATGCTACTAGTTATTACAAAGGCTGAATAATAACTGTTAAGATTTGAGTTCAAATTCTATCCTCAGGGTTTGTGCCCAGACTCTCAATACTTCTCCCCACCACCCTGAGGACAATGTTTTCATTTGTACATGTTAGATTTCTCACAGAGTTAAATCACCCTCAACCCACATTCTGCACAGCAAACAATGATCCTAATAAAGCACAATCATATTAGATCCCATTCTCATTTAAACCATTTCAGTGTCCTCCCATTGCCTTAGGAGAAAACTACAAATTCCTCAACATGAACTACCAGTCTTATCAATCTTACTCTGGCTCACTTCTTTATCTTTCCTCTGTATTCTCTGTCTGAGCCACACTAGACTATATTCAGTTTTTCACCTGAGAATCTTTATAGACACTGACCCCCTTTGTTGGAACACATACTTTCCTTTTTAAATTTTGCTAGTAGAGTATCTAATCTAATAAAAGAGTCATATGCAAAATAAGTGTCACTCCACTACACCTAAGCCATGCCCACCACCAAGCCACGTCCACCAGCCAATCAGAGCAGCTATATGCAAATTAACCCAGCCAAGGTGGTGTCCGGCAGCTGCAGAGCTAGAGCAAACAGGAGGCTTCCTTGACCTGGCTATGGAGGAAGCTAAACTTCCCGCCTGCCTAGACCGACTATGGCCTCCACTCAAGGCAGAAAAGTTTCAATTATAGAATATAAATAAATCCCAGATACTTGCTTCTAGCCAGCCTCGCTGGGGGCTATGTCCAGCCTGCAAACAGCCAGTAGCCCCTCACCCAGGTTGGCCAAGCACCCCAGCAGGATCCCCCACCCTGATCTGGGACACCCTTCAGGGCAAACCAGCCAGTCCTCACCCATGCACCAGGCCTCTATCCTATATAATAAAAGGGTAATATGTAAATTGACCCTAACAGCAGAACAACTGGGAATGACTGGTCACTATAACACACACTGGCCAGCAGGGGGTAGACTCTCAATGCAGGAGCTGCCCCTGGTGGTCAGTGCACTCCCACAGGAGGAGCTCTGCTCAGCCACAAGCCAGGCTGATGGCTGCCAGTACAGCGGTGGTGGCAGGAGCCTCTCCTGCCTCCTTAGCAGTGCTAAGGATGTCTGACTACAGCTTAGGCTTGCTCCCTGCTGGCAAGTGGACATCCCCCAAGGGCTCCTGGGCTGCCAGAGGAATGTCTGACTGGCAGCTTAGGCCCGATCCCCTGGGGAGCAGGCCTAAGTCAGCAGGTGGACATCCCTTGAGGGGTCCCAGACTGCGATAGGGGACAGGCCGGGTTGAGGGACCCCCCTCCCTGAGTGCACAAATTTTTGTGCACTAGGCCTCTAGTAGTATTATATCATACTAGAGGCCTGGTGGAAGACATTTGTGCACTGGAGGGGGAGGGGGACCTCAGCCCAGCCTGTGCCCTCTCCCAGTCTGGGACCCCTCAGGGGATGTCTGCTTGCTGGCTTAGGCCTGCTCCCCAGGGGCAGCAGGCCTAAGCTGGCAGTTGGAGATCCCCTGAGGGTCCTTAGTTCTGCCACAAAGGCAGGAGAGGCTCCTGCCACCACCTCTGTCCTCTCCACCTGTGAGCCCAGCTTCTGGCTGAGCTGTTCTCCCCTGGTTGGAGCGCACTGACCACCAAGGGGCAGCTCCTGTATTGAGTGTCTGACCCCTGGATGTCAGCACAGGTCATAGTGACCTGTCGTTCTGCCATTTGGTCTATTTGAATATTAGCTATTTATTATATAGAATGCTGTGGACTAAACTGTGCCTTCCCAAACTTTATATGTTGAAGCTCTAACCCTAATATGACCATAGAAGATAAAGTCTTTAGGAAGTTAATTAAGGTTAAATGAAGTTATAAAGATGGAGCCTAATCTGATAAGATTAGTGTTCTAAGAACAGAAACCTGATTGCTAGTGCTATCTATCTATCTATTTATCTATCTATTTTGGCTCCCTCTCTTTTTCTTCTTTTTTTCTTCTTCTTCTCCCCCCCCCCTCCATGTGTGTACAAATAAGTCATTGATAGTTGCAAGATAGATGGTGGTCACTTAGAAGCCAAGAGAAGAGGCCTCAGAATTAAACCTACCTTGATCTTGAACTTCCAGCATCCAGAACTGTGAGAAATAAATTCCTGTTCAGCCAATGGCTGTTTACAGGCCGGCCAAGCTGCCCAGTATATGGTATATTGTTATGGCAACCTGGGTCAACTAACATATATAATATTAAAATATATTTGAAACAACATGCTTCATGTGTTCCAGGCACTGTGCTAACCATTTTTATGGATTACCTCAGATAATCTTTAAGACAACTCATGATGTAGCTATTATTGTCCCCATTTTATAAATAAAATGACTAAAGTTCAGAGAGGTTATATCTTTCTTTCAGAAATGATAAACCTGAAGTCCATAAGGTTAAGTAATGTACACAGATCACACAGGAGACTTGAAGTGCATTGAGAAGTAAGGGTTGTGACTTGGCTCTATGGAGCTGCATGTCCTGTGCACCTAATTGCTCCTTAACCCAGTTCCTGCTCCAAAGGGGGTTAGAACCCTCATGTCCAATGAGAGTGCTGAAGGACTTGGGATTTCTTGCCAGGAAATATGTGGTAGCTGTATCAAGTATCTAAGAGACTGGAAAGGGGATTAATTTGGAAGAGGGACTAGATTTATTTTCTACAAAATTAACCAAGGGCATTTGAACCAATGGCAGGAAGCTTCACATAACAGATTTCTGTCCAGTATAACAAAGAATTTTCTAACAGTCCATAGATGGAATGGGTTATCTGGAGACTTGAGTTTCTCTTCATGAGTGGATTCAAGAAGGAACTGGAAATTAATTCAAGACTGGTAAGGAGATGGTCAGAGAGCTGATGTTGATTAAACCAGATGGGCTCAAGGTTTCATCCAGCGCCAAGAAACAATGACATTTGGTTTGCACAACCACTGGACTCCTTGTGACCTTATTGTTGGTACAACCATTTGATTTGGCAAAACCACAGTCCTAAACCAGCCAGGCCTGCTTGGGGAAGATCCAGTTGCATTTTCCTGCTTGAAGGATGCACATTCTTGTTTGGGAATGAGTAATTGCACTTGCGAGCTGGTAAAGACCACCCCAGTTCTGCAACCCTCTTCATCCTCTTTTCCTGCCATGCAAAGCTGGAACTGGCAGCATGTGAGATACAACAATGCACAGGGAGGAAAGTTAACCTCTCTAGTTTCCATTTTTAATAAGCAAATCACAATTATATTATTTTATAAAAGAAAATTTCTTATTTTATAGCAGGAAGTTTTAATTTGAAAATATTGGAGAAGAAGTAAGGGAAACAAATATCTCTAGCTTCTTATAGTTCATTTTGCCAAGTTGGCAAAAGATTTACTATTTTTATGTAATTGTTTTACTTTTTCACTATTTTTTTTCCTTACATTTAGTTGTACAAGCCATCAAGTTCTGTTCTCCCAATACACCTAAGGAACATTCTCACTTCCTTTTCATTTTAGTCTGACCAGCATAGTTCTCAATAAATGAATTCAACCAATTTATATTTTCCTGTAAAGCAATAACTAAGTATCTTGAGAGCCTGTTCTGCAAGGGTCTATGTTATACTTTGAGGTACAAAAATGAACAAACTCAGGCCTGTGCTCTGGAGAGAAAACTTACAGGACATTTTTGTACCTGTGGCAGATTATAGAAACCAAATTTGAATTAGCTGAAGCAAAGAGAGGGATTCATTGATTCAATGAATTGATGGCAAAACTGCAGAAATGGTTGGGATTGACATGAACCCAACCTTGAGTACTTTCCAGATGTTTTCTTCCTTTTCCTATCTCAGTTTCTTTTCTGTTTTGGCAGCTTTCCCCATGAAGCTGACACCATAACAACCAGGAACTCTAGGTTTTGCTTTCCCTAATTTACTACTCAAGAGGAAAAATCTCCTCCACACAGTTGCAGGTTAAAATATTCTGGGGCAGAACTTAATTGGTCTAAGGTAGGTCACATGCTGCCAGTCACCATGGCTGGAAAGGCAAGACCAGCTACTTAACACACACACACACACACACATGCAAAAATAGTTTCACCCTGGCTGGTGTGGCTCAGTTGATTAGGCATTATTCCCTGAATTGAAAGATTACTGGTTCAGTTCCCAGTCTTGCTCTCACATCGATGTTTCTCTCTCTTGCTTTCTCTCCCTTCCTCTTTCTCTAAAAATCTATTTTAAAAAATTAAAAAACAGTTTTATGCAAGTATAATTGATATACAAAGAACTGAACATATGTAGTGTATGCAATTTTGAGTTTGGACATAAGCTACCATTTGAAATCTCAAAACAGAGGGTCTTGCAAGGAGATAGAGGGATGAGCAGTTTTCTAAAAAGAAGGAGGATGCTATTTACCTGAATAAAGAATGGCTACTGGGCAGACAGAAGACCAAAAATACACTTCAATGAGTTTACTAGGCTATAGATGTGCAAGCAATAATAATGCAACATTATACAATGTGGGGAGCCATCACAGCCATGGCATACTCAGCCCCAGGGCGCCTTATGTACCATGCCAGCTCAGCTTGGTTAAGTGACCCTGACTGGGGGTGGCAAAAGTCTTAGAAAAGACAGACAAGAGAATAAAAGCTGGGTCTCGGTGGGACGCTGCCCCTTTGATGGACAGCGCCCACAAGTCATGTCTTTATTTTATAGCAGATGCCACGAGGCAAAGTAGGGGTGTGATCAAGATGTTTACAACATTCTCATTGGTTTCAACGTTACTCAACTTACATGCACCTGAGCTATATCACTCAGGCACGTGGGGCCACGTGTTTGGACCACAGATTCAAGCTTACAGTTATAGCTGTTGGTTAATTGTGCTGGGAAGGTTCTGCCCTCCAGCTGGGACTTGCACTTGACAATGAGAGGACTGTGCCCTCTCATCAGTCCAAGGCTTGAACCTGGACAAAACACTGTAGCAGCGCCCCATAATAATGCCTTCATGGAAGAACATTCTAGAGTTAGATTGAGGATCATCATTCAAGAAACTAGAACCTTCATACACTGGTAGTGGTAATGTAAAATGGTGCAGCCACTTTGAAAAATAGCTGATAGCTCCTCAAATGGTTAAACATAGAGTTACCACATGACCAAACAATTCCATTCCTAGGTATATACATAAGAGAAATGAAAACATATACCCATGTCTAAATTGTACACAAATGTTTATAGCCAAAAGGTGGAAACACCACAAATGTCCATCAATTAATAAATAAAATGTAGTTTGCCATCAACACGATGGAATATCATTCAACCATTAAAAAAGAATGGAGTACTGATACATGCTACAATGTAGACAAACCTTGAAAACAATATGCTAAGTGAAAGAAGCTTGACCAAAGATTATATATTATGTGATTCCATTTAGATGAAATATTCAAATCTATAAAGACAAAAAAAGCAGATTAGTGGTTGCTTAGGGCTTGAGGGGATGGAAGGATGGAGAGGTGATAGCTCAAGTATACAGGATTCTTCTAAAAGTAATGAAATGCTCTAAAACTAACTGTGGCGATGATTGTACCTATCTGTGAATACATTAAAAAGCACTGAATTATAGTTTAACTGGGTGAAATGTATGACATTTAAATTATAGCTCAATAAAGTTGTTAAAAAATTTTAAAGGCAGTTTGAAGGGAAGAGAACATAAATCAATCAATCAATCAATCAATCAATATTTAAATGTATACACATAGTGCCATGGCCAGCGTGGCTCAGAGGTTGAGCTTCAACCTATGAATCAGGAGATTTGGTTTGATTCCTGGTCGGGGCATATGCCCGAGTTGTGGGCTCAATCCCTTGTAGGCAGTGTGAAGAAAGCAGTCGATCAATGGTTCTTTCTCATCTTTCTCTCCCTCTCCCTTCCTCTCTCTGAAATTAATAAAAAATGTATTTAAAAAAATAAGAAATAAAATGGACACATGCTGAAGACAAAATGTCCAAAAGGATTACCAAAGATTATTGGTAAAAGTTATTCTGCAACTTTTAGATATCAAAGTTCATAACCTCTTGAAAGCTAAACATGAAAGGATTTCTATACAATCCAACTTCTTTCAAGGAGGTAATCCCATTCCCTGGGTTCATGTTTCCTGGGGACTTCTTTCATTATAACACTCCTGGCCTCTCTCTTTCCCTCCCCAAACCTAGAAACAACTTATTTGATTGGTGAATTTGAAAATGACACTGAGGCCCAGCCAGTGTGGCTCAGTGGTCGAATGTTGACCCATGAACCAAAAGGTCATGGTTCAATTCCCTGTCAGGGCACATGCCAGGGTTGCCAGCTCAATCCCCAGTGTGGGGCATGCAGGAGGCAACTGATCCATGATTCTCATCATTGATGTTTCTGTCTTTCTTTCCCTCTCCCTTCCTCCCTCTGAAATCAATAAAAATATATATTTTTAAAAAAGTGAAAATGAGCAGGATCTCTAATATAGCCCAGACTGCCCACAGAGAGGCATTTAGTAAGTATTTGTGCCCCAGCAAGAGGTTAAGACTATAGCATGGCACTAAGTTCAGTTCGGGGATGTGTTAGAGAGCCATGTGGGGACATACTGTGGTGGTTTTAAAACATGTCTGCAAATGCTTTAACATTCTTCCTATCAATAGGTGGAGTCTAGATCCCCACCCATACAACCTAATGGGGCTTTGCAATTGCCTTAATAAATAGAATGCTGCAGAAATGGTACAGTGTGACTTCCCAGGCTGTTTAAAAAGCACACGCACAAACTACAGGGCTTTTATTATTTTTCTTGAAATAATTGGACCCTTCAGTCATCGTGAAAGAAGTCCAGGTATCCTGAGGTCACCATATGGAGGGGCCATATGGGAGCAGGGGAAAGATGCTGTTCTCGCTCCAGCTGTTGGAATCCTTCCAGCCCAGGTGCTAGACTTGTGAATGAATGTTCCCACTCCCAGCCACTTGATTGCAACCACATGAGAGACCCGAGTGAAACTTACCTAGATGAGACCAGCCAATTCCCACATCGTGAGCAAATGAATGAGTGCTCTTATTTTAAGTCAGTCAGAGTGGTTTGTTATACAGGAAAATATTCTAGAACACACACACATTCCATCCCAGTCTTTACTAGTAATGAGGTTTGATCTTCCTGTATCTAACCCCTTTTTCTTATTTCCCAGGAGGAAACAAATTAATTCAGTGGCCCCCTAAAACTCCAACTCTACCTGCCCATTACAAGAATCTCTCCTGCCCCACTCAGTGGGCATGGATGGGCCTAGGTCTTTCTGCTTAAATCTTTCTAGTGATCAGAAATGTCTCCCTTTTATAACATTCACATTAGGAGGACTCTTTCTTAGAATGTTCTTTCTTCAGTTTATTGTGTACCCTTTAACGTAGTACTGGACACACGTGTTTCATCTTCTACAGACACATCTTTCAAACGTTTCATGGCACACATCACATATTTCTCTATTTATCTCAACTTCCTTCAACTTTTACTCTTGTAAGAAGTTCAGTAGTGCAGTGGTCCTCAAACGTGAGTGTGCAATGGAATCAGCTGGAGAGCTTGCTACAGCATGGGTCCTGGGCCCCAGGGTTTTGATTCAGCGACTCATTATGCCTGTGGTTGGTGCGTTTTCACATCTAACAAGTGCCCAAGCGATGCTGATGCTGGGATTCAGAGACTACTCTTTGAGTAGTCCACTGGCTAAACTTAAGAAACAAATGTGTGGAATGATAGATAATAAGGGTCTTCACACTGACTATGCTATCTTCTGATAAAAATAATTAAGCTTCCTAATAAAACAAAGCCCCCCTCCCGGCCCCCCCCCCCCCCCCCGATAAAAATTAAGTCCCTGCTTCTGTCACACAGTTGTGAGGATCAACAGTTATAATGACACATAAGTGTGTTGCAAACTGTCTGGGATTATGTAGACAGGAAATACGGCTTGAAGAGATTTGCCTGTGGATGTCGTCTACATGTTAATATCCATTTTGAAAGTGACATGAAAATCAAACAGAAAAAGACTCTAGCAGAATCCATGAACCCACTTCCTGTTTGCTTCCTTTACAGTGTCCTGTGCTTTCCAGAAGCTCTTACCACCCATCAGTACAAGCCAAGGGGATAACATGTACCAAGGGCTTTCGTGTGTTACATGTGCACATGGAAGAGGCCCTATTCCTAAGGACGAGAGATGAGCCACTTCCCCGCCGGGACCGATTCTCAGCCTGTTTCATTTGTAGAACGGGATAACGATAGCCCTACTTCATAAATGGTGGGGACTAATGAGTTAATATATGTAAAGCTGTTAGAAACAGACCTGACATGTTTTATTATTGTTATTATTGTTCCTATTATTGTCTCCGTTTTAAAGATGAGGATTGAGGCTTAGAGAGTTAGAGAAAATCTGACAGCTGGAACCTCCCTGCAATCCTGCCTCTCAGAGGAACTGGCCCAGGAAAGTCACAAATAAACATGCAAACCATCACCTCCACCTGTGAAAGGCATTGCTAATGGGGCGCCACCCACTGCTCACCAGAGCCCTGGCAGGCTTCGGAACCCTCCTGGAGATAGTGCTCTGAGGGGGAGGGCTGCCTGGAAGCCCTAGGACAGACCTGTCTGGCCATCTCAGGAGTAGGGAAATAGAATCCCTACTCCTGGGGACACTTCCAGAGCATTATCAAGTGGAAGGGCCCACCCAATCATGGTATGAAAGTCTTAGGCTACCTACAGATATGGGGAGAATCCCACCCTCTCTCTCCTCCTGGATTCCTTTCCCTGACTCCTTCCAGATCTTGGGAAGAAATCAAAGAAAAGAGATGCCACTTCACTGCATTCTACGTTTGGTAGAGGCCAATGGTTTCTTCATCATTGAATAAAACAACTCTGTATTTCAAAAGACATGCTTCAGTGACTCAATTTCGTCCAAGGCAACTTCACATTAAATGCTTCCTGCTCAGCAGCAGGAGCTCCATTAAAACCAAACAAAAAGGGAAACATTTTAAGGATCAAAGCAGATGAAACATTACAGAAATGCCGCCATCATATTCAAAGGTCCAGTACTTCTACATTGTGAGTCCCCAATTCTTTACAACGGTGCTGGGAAAGTTAACTGTTTAATCATGATGAAGACATGGCTATAAGTAATATTAATTAATACTGCCTTGGGCCTACATTTCATTCTTCTACCACACTGAGAAGGGGATTATTATGCATTGCAATGGATAATCTTCAAAGAGATGTTTTTGCATGCTCCCCAGCCTCTCTCCAGCACACACACAGGCACTTTCTCTCACCATTATTCCCCAGCTGACTTCACAAGTCCTTGTTCTAGTCGAGAGTTCAGAACTGAATTACGTTTTTCTTGAAGGTGACCAGGTTTGTAATCATAGTTAATATGCATTAAACTCTTAGATGTTTCAGGCGTAGTCTTGTTTATTTAAAAAGCACTCAGGTAGTACTTACTCTGTGCTAGGTGCTGTTCTAAGCACTTTACAAATATTAACTAATTTAATTCTCATGACATTCTTATAAAATTTTCACAAAAGAACATACCTAGGCACAGAAAGGTCAGGTAACTTGCCTGAGGTCATACAACTGGAAAGTGGCAGAGCAATTACATCGTGAGAGGGTGTGGTGATGTAGCCGGGGGACGTATAATGTTAGATGGTCACAGTGAAGCCAGTCTACCTGCAGATGGCCTTACCCTGGGTGTGAGTGATACCCACTTAGATGCCTTATCTCAGTTAATCCTTCCTTAACCCTACAAGGAATGCACTGTTATTTCCTTCCATTTTGCAGTTAATCAGAACCAAAGCAAAAAAGGCTATGCAACTTGTCACAGCCACACAACTACTACATGGAATCCAAACACAGGAAGCAGACTCCAGAGCAGTGCCTGTATCCAATAGGCTATATAGGAGAGACTTCTAGCTCTACTCCTGCCATACTTTGTCTCAGACATAATTCCCTTGTTTCTGGTTTTGAATGAAGGCTTTTCACCACCACTCCGGCTGCTGCTTCGTTAACAATTTCAAGCATTCAAGTATGGTAACATCCACCTCCTGGATGCTACATGAGCTTGCTTTCAAGGTAAGTCCAGCTACATGAATAAGTCTTTGCCCCCTTCTAACACCTGGATGAAGGTAACATGCAACAGCCAGGATTTAGTCATGACCACTGCCAGGCATTCCTCAGACCACATCTCAAACCTGCTCGGCTGGAAGCATTGTGACAGGAATCAGCAACTTCATAGCACAAGCCTCTTAATTTAAGAATTTGCATTTCCCTAGCAATTACTTTTTTTTTTTGCCTATATACCAGGAACCATTGTCTATGGAAGAATCTGGACAAAAAAAAATAAATAAAATTTAGTTGTAAATAAAAAGTGGAAGAAGAGGAATACAAAGAAAATATTGGCCTCTCAACCCTTTAATGCATTTAGCATTTGAGGGACATAGCCTTTCTCTGGAGGTGCTGGAAACCAGAGCATCTGGATTCTAGGGGCTTGCGCTCATGGTTGTCTTAGAGACATTCTCTCTCTCTGTCAGTGAAGTAGCACATTCCTGTTTATTTCCTGATGGAGAGCTCCCAGCCGCTGAAAACAAGATGTTTTCGATGGATGCCCTTTATCTTTGGAATCCCTTCCTTCCTGGACTGGCAGAATCTAAATCTCCTGGCCTTCCACAAAGCCTGCTCCAAGGTTTGTCTTTTTAATTGAGCTTCCGCTTGAGAATACTTAAGACTCTATTTGCTTACTACTAACAATACAATGAAACACAGTCTTCAAACAGTTCTAGGCTCTCATGTTTTCCCTGACTTTTAAAGACCCAACTCAATGCTCATGTAACCAGTAAATATCCTCCCTCTTATAATTTTCTGCTAAGAATGTTTCCTTTCTTAGGCCCTAGCCAAAGGCTTTACAGTAATTTGCTCGGGATTTAGCTTTGACCCTCAGATGAGTTGAACCCATAGTAAAAGGAATGCACAGGGGAAGGCCTGTAGGAGTTGGCTTCAAAGGCCAGACTAAACCAAATCCAGGCATCAGACTTGAGTGCCAATCTCTGGAACTTCCAGAACCAATGATAAAGCATATATTAAGTTAAACTATATGTTAATGACTTTAAAGTTACTGAGGAGAGCTGTTTCCCCTAAGTTTGTTTTGCACACAAAAAAATTAAAATACCATTTAATATGTCCAGATTTGGGTAACCAAACTGATCTGAGATTATTAAATTTTTAGAAGAAAAAAAAAAAAGGTCATCTAAAGTTTCCAAAAGCAACATATTTAGTAACAAATGAAGTTTATTTTCCCCACTGAAATTCATTTTATGGGGTGTCCCATTGTCCTAGTAAACCGTAAGTGAGGAAATAAAAATGAATGTTAAAATAGGGATGTGACATCTCGCTGACCTGGCTGGCTTCCATTAACTCTTGATTTGTTCATTTCTACAAGCTTCTGTTCACCCAAATTGGTCCCTGCCTGTAATACGACCCATCCTTTTTCCTAAGTCCGGTTCATAGCCAGGACTGGGCTTTGTGCTTCCACCGGTTGGTCATCATTCTGCTATTTCCCAGCACCTGTCAAAACCCTGAGGTGGTTTTTTAAGTCACAAAGGTCACTTTTGGTGATCCAGAGCAGAAGGCAGGAAGGCCCCATGATGTTTGCAGATCAGAGTATTCTCTGGGTCTTGGCTTCTGTGCTCCTGCTTCCTGCCTGCTCGCCCTTGAAGGAGTCCCGGTGGACCCATGAACTGGAGGATGCAGTTCCCACAGCTCAGACGCTAGTAAGATGCCAGGTTTTGGATTTTTGACAACCTCTGGGCCCCTAGCTTGCTGACTTCCCCTGCCCTCCCATACCACCCAGGTGTTTGAAGTGACAAGCTGCTGTTTATTTAGCTCCCTTTCCCACTCAGAAACCAGTGGCTGAAGATGTGCCAGGTGGCACTGTGGATAAACAACAATACCTAATAAATACAAGATTTCCTCCTGGAACTTCGGCTCCTTTTTTTCTGGCTGATTATCAAGGTGGGAGGAAACTTGGCTACACCTTCTAGAAATTCTTCCTTTGGTAGCTCATCACCATTCCCACAGAGTGACAGGAGAAGGACAATAGAAAGCAGGATGTGCAGGGGTCCCTGGGGGCTCTTTCTACTGGTGGCCGACACTCATGCTAATCTTAACCCAACTTTCTAAACTCCTGAGGCCAAGCCACCTTCCCTCTGAGAGCATGGTCTTAGGATGGTACCTACGTGACTCTGGGATTCCCCCCCTGATGCATCTTCATCTGCCACAGTCACACAAAATCCACCTCTTAGATCTCTTGTACATTTCATCACAATACTTCTTATCTCCATTCCTGGACCTAAGAAGTGTTCAATAGATATTATTGAAAATTTAATGAACTCTACTCATTGCTTTCCGGCTTCACTAATATTTCATTATCTCAGAATTAATGCATCAACCTAGTAACTGACTTCTCAGTTTGGCCACTTATGACTATGTGGCTTTGGCTAGTTGCTTCACCTATGCAAGGAGCACTGATTAGGTGATTATGGGTCAAGGACAGTTCAAGACACAGAATATGGAGAAAGAATATGCACAGTGCCTGTCTGTGAGCTGTACAGAACCCACCATCTAGTGGGGATAAAAGGTGTGGAGAGTAGCAATATCAGCCCAGTATAATAATAAATAGAGATGCCGGGGAGGTATAGTAGAGGTCCAAGTTCAAGTGTTGGTGGTAGGAGAAGCCATGGAAGACTTCTCAGAGGAAATTATACTTTGGCTTGTCCAAATTATGAGTTATCCATTCAGAGAAAGGGAAGAAGGATACTTCTGGAACCGAACACATACTATACAAAGAAGGTCAGAGGGATCCATAACACTGAACGATCTGAAGCAAAGGTTCTTATGGAAGAATGCCAGGAGATGATGCTGGAAGGTGAGGCAATGGGTCTCTGTCTCATAATACAGTGTTTGATTTTTACCTTGAAGATGGTGGAGAGCAAATGAAGGATTTGAAAATATGAGTAACCCAATCAGTCATGCATTTTTAGAATGCTCACTCTGACTAAGGAAGAGAAAGCAGTAGAGATAGTTAAAATTCATTCATTCAATAAATATTCAGTGGCATCTCCTGTGTGCCTTGCACACATTTGGCAGGCAGGGTTTCTGCCAGCTAGAATATGCAGCCTAGTTTAGAGATAAGAAGGTTTAGAGGCCAATATATGGCAGTGGGGATGAAGAGAAGGATATTGATTTGAGGAATATTTTGGAGGCATCATTAATAGGACTCAGTGACAGCTTAGCTGAATGAGAGGAGAGAGGAAGGGATCTTGGATGACTTCCAGGTTTCTCTCTTGGGCAACTGGGTATTCAATGATGACATTCATGGAGTGTTTCCTAATAGAGGTGCTAGTGGCATTTTGAACAGGACAATTCTCTGTGTACAGACTCTCTTGTGTATTTTTAAATGTCTGGCTTCCTTGGCCTCAATCCACTAAATTCCAATAACATTTCCTAGTCATTGTGACATCCAAAAATTGACTCCCTGCATTTCCAAATATCTCTGGAGAGCCAGAATATAGAAGGGAAAATGGGTTGAGGTTTGGAGAGGAGAAACAAGGCCAGTTTGGGGCATACTCAGTGGAGGTGCTAATGAAAGCCTTCCATGTCTGCGTCCACCTGCGTACCACCACCCTCATTACTTGCAACTTACAGAACACAGGCAAGTGGAGATGCCAACTTCTTAATGTAGAGACACTGTGCTGCTCTCATCTGAGGACACATCCACCTGCCCAGCCACTGCAGAATTCAAACCCCTCACCTCCAGTCAAAACACATATTTTCAAAGTAATTCCTTACAGTTTTCCTCCTTACTATTTCCTTATTCACATTCCCCTCCTCCTGACATTACCAACATCCCAGAAATCATCCAGGACTTAGAAGGGCTGTGGTTCAGCATAGCTTCTGACATACTAAGGAGATACATAAAGGGCAGGCTCACTCTCACTCTGATCTTTTTCAATTCTTCATCCTCACTTGGTCCACAGCTCAGCTCCATTCACCTTGATTTTCTTCGTCTGATGATCCATTAAAATGCCCTCATGCTTCCCCTCACTCGTTCTCTTAGACAAGATCTAATATTTCCCTATGGCTGTGATATCAAAGCAGTAAAGTGAAAGGTGCTCCCACTTCCTACTCCAATTCCTATAGGACTCATCCATTTGCCGATGAAGCCAGGGGCATGAAAGTCAATGCCTGGGGACTATGTGTTAGATAAGATGACCCATGGCCAGGACTTTGATGAACATGAACATTAAAGGATGGAGCAGAGGCAGAGGCACCCCAAGAGGACTCAAGAAATAACAGGCTCAGAAAAGAAGAAAAGTCAAGAGAAGCCACAAAGGAAAATATATCATGAAGGAGGTCAAGTATTAAGTACAACAGGGAAGTCAAGTACGATGTAAAGTATAAATGAAAATTCTGAATACTTCAACCGGGAGGAAATGGGTATCGCTGGTTATCAGTAAGGATAGGTTGGGTTATGTTGCATTAACAAATAACCCCCACAACATTTCAGTGACTTACAATATCAGAGCAAATATGTCTTACTCTCATTACGTGTCCACTGTGGGTTATCAGCTATAGATCTGTTCAAGTCCTCTTCACACCAAGACCAGGGCTGACATGGAAGCCTCTATTGAGAGGAAAAGGGACAACAGATCTTAAAGGTTCTGTTTGGAAGTGACAAATGTCACGTTCACTTGCATTTCATTGCGCAAAGTAAGTAACAAAAACCGGAGCTTGATGGCAATGGGACAAGTATAATCAGAAAGTTGTCTGGTAGGGAGGAGCTGATAAAGAGAATCCCCACAGGAGTGACAGAAAATATTTTTGAACAATAACATAGTCTATCACGTTTGGCAAAGTGGTCTCTCTCTGGCCTCAGTTTTCCCTTCTGTAAAATAATGACTATGATTATATTATCATCTCCGTCAGATTGCTGTGAGATATAAATGACATGATGTATGTGAACAATTACTATGGAAAATGATATTATCCCTAATTTACCCAATACACATTATTATTATTATTATTATTATTATTATTATTAATCTCTTTCTCCATTATGTCATGCCCCTATATTCAAAAGCTATTGCTTCCTTTATACCATTAAAATAAGAATCTGATGCCCTCTACCAAATGGCTTGCATTCATTTCCAGGTATACGTCCTCACATCTACAAAGCTACTTACTCATACTATTATCTCTGCCTCAAGCACATTTCTCTCACCTTTCTCCTAACTCATATCACTCATTTTATTACAAGTTCATCCCAAAGTTACTCTCTCCAGAAAGATTGAACCAATTCAACTTTATCAGCTCTCCTGTTGCACAATATGTCCTGTATTATGTGGTCCCTATGCACTGTGCTGTGTAAATGTCTGGCAGTGGTTTTCATGTACAGGTGAGTATGAAATTTTATGAAGCCTGAGATGAGGGGATTGGGTGGAGTCTGTGTTGTCTATTCTCTATGTCCTCTCTGAATCTCTTCTCCACTGTTCCCTGTCTTGTTCTATGCCCCAGTAGGCTGACATCCACAGACTACAAAACTCAGAACCACTTGCCATCTTGTTGTCTGTTGGTTTGGCCAATAGAAGCCACCAGTATGGAGACTGGAAGTTAGAAGAGAGGTTGGGATATTCAATCACTCTGTCTCCCTCATCCAACTGCTCTGATTGTGGCAGTGGCCAGTGCTGTGGATATAGCTCCAGTGGGCATCTCTCTCCCACTGCTCAAGCTCCAATAGCACCATCCATACCTCCTGCTCCTCATGTTTGATTTTAAATTGAAAATCCCATAATTAGAACCTCCAGGAAAGTGTGAAAACTCCCCTCTACGCCTGCCACCAGACACATATACTTTAAGGTATTCATTAGTCACCTTTCATCTATACCTCCCTATGGGTCCTATACTCCCCTCTTTAAGGTCATTTCCCCTCTCCAGTTAACTTATTATAGTCCTATTCCCAAGAGTCTCATATAAGTTCTGAGCAAAAGAGAAAATATGACTCAACTTTCAGAGCCCCTAAATATGGAGTACAAACCTGAAAGTTTCCAAACATCACCTCATTTATTCAGATGTTACCCCAGTCTACTAGCTGTCTATTAGCTGTGTTAAGTGTAGTTGAGGCCCCTCTGGCTAAATGATAACCAGGATTTCCAAAAGATAGCTGCCCTAACTGGATTGATGGCTCATCTTGTCTGGATAATCTATACCAATAACAGAGGAATATGCAAATTGTCCAAGACGCCATCACAGTAACAGTAATGACCAAACAGCAGGCTGTGTGGGGGGACAAAGCTGGCAGCGAGGTTAGTGAGAGATGATCAAATGACTGAACAGCAGGCTGTGTGGGGCTCCCAGGCCAATGGGGGGGTGCAGTTGAAGGCAACCAGGCTGCGGGGGGGGGGGGCAACCAGGCCAGCAGGGGGTAGTTGTCTAATCAAACTAGATAAAAATGCATTCATATAATCCCATTGCAGAAGACTTCATGACTCAAGTACAGTTATCTAGCCTTGAAGTCTCTAAATAAAAATGGAATATAGAATGGTGGTCATCTCTAACTGCCATATTAAAGCTCTTTAAAATTGAATAAAGTATGTAAAAGTCCCAAAGAAATGATAGGTTTAGAAGGCCTCACAGATAAGCCTAACTTTCTCATGCTCCTGTAATTCTATTTTGAACAAAGGTAGGACATTAACCTGGGGTAACAGAAGTTATCTAGGGACTTGCCACTCAGAGTGACCTATGGACCAGCAACATCAGTTTCTCTTAGGAGCTTGTCAGAAATGCAAAATCCCCATCCACACCCCAGACCCATAGGGTCAGAATCTGCACATCCAACAGACTTCCCAGGTTCCCTATTCACACTGAAGTTAGAAAAGCACTGATCTAAGAGAGTTCTCAAAGCAGCGGTGTTAAGACCAGTTGTTGATTTTTCTCCCCCTTAATCTGTTGTGGACTGATACTTTTGAAAACAAAATAAAAATAAATTACCAGAATAAAGAAATATAAAAAGACAGAGACATACAAAATACAAAGTTATATTATTAGATTCAAAAGGCATGAAATTACTCTTTCCAATTTCTATGGAAGACTCTAAATGCTTACTGTATGTTTCTCTGGATTTGTCCTCATAGTCCAGTTCATGGATAGGCAGCAGACTATGGGCCATACTTTGTTTTGTTTGCTTTGTAGCATTACACCTCCATTTATTATTTTTGTTTGTCTCTTTTACTTTCAATATTATTTTGTTTTGGTTTCAGGTGTATAGCATAATGGTTAGACAATCATATACTTTACAAAGTGTTCCCTCTAATATTTCCAGTACCCATCTACCACCAGACATAGTCATTGCAATATTATTGACTATAGTCCCTATGCTGTACTTTAATCCCTGTGACTACCAATCTGTTCTTCTAAATCTCTTCACCTTTTTTACCTAGTCCCTTCATCCCCTTCTCGCTAACATCCATTAGTCTGTTTTTTATGACTATGAGTTTGTTTCAAATTTGTTGGTTCATTGATTGTGTTCTTTAGATTCCACATATAAGTGAAATCATAGGGTATATTTCTTTCTCTTAACTGACTGATTTCACTTAGCATAATACCCTCCAGGTCCAACTATGCTGTCACAAATGGTAAGACTTCATTCTTTTTTATGGCCAAGTAACATCCCAGCTTTTTTTTTTAACCCACTTGTCTATTGAGGGGCACTTGGGTTGCTTCCAGATGTGGAGCATACTCTGAGTAGCCCTGCTCTAACTTGTGGCCATCTTGCAGATAAGGAAACTGAGGCCCAGGCAAACAAGGCACCCAAGGTGACACGGCTGCTTAATGAAAGGCCCAGCATTGAAACGTGTATCTCTAAACCTATCCCTGGTATACTTTATTAACCCTATGAAAATGTGAAATATCTATTCAGAACTAGATTTAGGCCAGGTGTAATGTTTTACAAGGATTATCTTGTAGTCACTTCCCATTCTTGTCATTGAGATTCTGTCAATGCTTTTATTCTTCAGTTGTGGAAACTGAAGTTTAAAGAGATTAATACTTAGCCTAAGGCCCCTTAATCAAGCGGTGAAGTTGAAGTTTGAACTCAAGTTTAACCACAAAGTAAATATGCTTATATTTGAGTTTTTCAGACAAACAGAATCGTGTGTGTGTGTGTGTGTGTGTGTGTGTGTAGACATTTATTCTAATTGGTTCACCGAATTATGGAGGTGGGCAAGTCCCAAGGTTTGCAGGGTGAGTCAATGAGCTACTGCAGACCCAGAAGAGTCTACGGTGTAGCTCCAGTCTGATCAGAGGGCTTTGGAACTAGGATAGCCAATGGCATAGTTCCCATCCCAAACCCAGCAGGCTTGAAACCCAGGAAGACCTAGTGTTTCGCTTGGAGTCCAAAGGCAGGGAACAACTATAATTTCCCAGTTTAAAGGTAGGCAAGTGGGAAGGATTCTCTTTTACTCCTGGGAGAGTGAGTTTCTTTGTTCTATTAAGGATTTTATCTGATTGGATGGGGCCCACCCTCATTAGAGGGAGCACTTTCCTCCTTCATTCAGTCTACCCATGATTGAAATGTTAATCTCCCCCAAAAACTCCCTCACAGAAATAACCAGAGAAATGTGTGACTAAATATTTGGGTACCATGTGGTCTAGACAAGTCAACACATATAATTAACTATCAGTGTTGGACCACTACTCCACTCTACCTTTCTCTTCATGAATTATTAAATACTAGGGGCCCGGTGCACAAAAATTTGTGCACTCGGGGTGGAGGGAGTCCCTCAGCCTGGCCTGTGCCCTCTCACAGTCTGGGACCCCTCAGTGGATATCCTATGATGGCCCCAGTCTGCCAGGCGCCTTCTGTGTGTGTGTGTGTGGCCACTGGGGACCTGCCCCCAGCCGCATCAGAGGCTCAGAGCAGTCCTCCTGTGTGTGTCTACTTGCTGGGGGCCTGCCCCCAGGCACACCGTGGAGGCTTGGAGCAGGCACCCCCTCTATGTTGATCTCTCAGACTCTTGCCCTCCCCTGCATGTTGTTCTCTTTTTTGAGCTGTGGCCAGGGCTGGGTGCTGCCTGCCTCCCAAGCTTGCCTACTGCCCATCTTCCTCCAGCCACCAGAAAGCAGGGAAAACCC
>PVJC01029264.1:0-22000 GCA_004026665.1 Murina feae
AAACTATACTTTAACTTTTGTAATGACTGTGCTTTCAATGCAAGTGATGAGGAATTGCCATGAATAAAATAAATTCCAAGTGATGAAGCACTTATTCAAGTAAGATATTAAAAAAAAAACCTTGATTTACTTGAATTTACAAAACAAGAATTGTGGGGAACAACTGAACTCTGGGTGGCAGCACAACACGGAATAGCAACAGCCTCGTGGCAGCGTTATGAACTAGATGATGGCCACAGGCCAGATCCGATCCAGGGGAATTTTGACTCAATGTCTTCCAGTTCATTGCCCAAGCGGTGATGACTCATAACAAAATGAGAACCAAAAACTACTCTGACTGAATAAGTAAGTCTGAGTTTCATTCATAACAGTTATAGGTGTGCCCATCCTCATCCATCACAATCTCTCACATTGATACGTTGCCTCACAGTTTTCAAAGCATTTTCATGGACATTATCTTCTTGGTTTGTCACAGCAACATTGTGTGACAGAAAGAAAGGCCAGCAATTATTGTACTCATTTCATAACTGAGAAATCTAAAGCCTAGAGAACTAGAGTGACTTTTCCTAGGATTGCACAGCTTGTTAATGATGGAGTTGGGATCACTTCCTGGTGATCAGTCTGTGAGGTTAGTGTTTTTTCTCCCATCAACAAACCCTTGAGCCCTTCAGAATCATTCACCATTATGCAGCTTCCTTGATGAGGATTTTAAATAGGATAACTGAAAGCATGAATTTAAAAAGAAAATCTATAATGATTCATTACATAACAGCTTTAAACAACGTGGCAAATAATAGAATTTGGTTGGGAGGCCACTGTGAGCTGCAGAGTTCCAGGCAAACCTGGAAACTAGAAGGCAATGGGCAGTGGCGATATTGGCTCCAGTTACTGACCAAAGAATGTAACCACATGTGCTCCAAGTGCTGAGGACTTTGGATTTCAAGAGCACTGTGCTGCTGGCCATGACGAAATAGGTTTCAATTGTTTTCGTGTCTTGTAGAGCGGGAATGCTTCACCTGGGATTTAGAGTCTGTGAATCTCTTGATTGTGTGTGTTAGATGAAATATGCCATTGTCCCCTAGGGATATGGTAGATAACGTTCATCAGATTCTCAAAGCGCCCGATATCCTTCACGGTTACACACACTTCCCTAGAGGATGGCCAGTTCCTCCTGGATAACAGTTTTACAACTGCAGCTCCTCTGCCGAGGGCCTGGTAGTACTTGGGTTGCAAAACACTTTGTAGTGAGGCTACTTCAACAAGGAGGTAACTGATAAAGAAACGCCTAAACTACCACGTGTCAAAACCTTCTACAAAACACTAGCTCTGTGGGATTTAATGAAGGCATTTGGGAAGAAAACATTTCAGGGTCAAGTAATTTAGACAGAATGGGTTAAAGAAAGTTAAATGGGTTGGTTTTTTCTCAAGTGGTTTCTCAGAACCACTCATATGGTTAGGTGCATTGTTAATCTCTAAGGGTGATACAAACTGTCATTTTCCTACTTTATTTCCTGTGCAGCAACCCACCTGACTACCAACATATTTCTAGCTCAGACCTCTTTCTTAAGATCTAAACCTTTTTATTTATTTATTTATTTATTTATTTATTTATTTATTTTATTTTTTAAATCTTTATTGTTCAGATTATTACAATTGTCCCTCTTTTTCCCCCCATAGCTCCCCTCCTCCCAGTTCCCACCCCACCCTCTGCCCTTACCCCCCCCATTGTCCTCATCCATAGGTGTACGATTTTTGTCCAGTCTCTTCCCACACCTCCAACACCCATTTCCCCCTGAGAATTGTCAGTCCACTCCCTTTCTATGCCCCTGATTCTATTCTATTCACCAGTTTATTCTGTTCATCAGATTTTTTATTCACTTGATTTTTAGGTTCACTTGTTGATAGATATGCATTTGTTGTTCATAATTTTTATCTTTACTTCTTCTTCCTCTTCTTAAAGGATACCTTTCAGCATTTCATATAACACTAGTTTGGTGGTGATGAACTCCTTTAGCTTTTTCTTGTCTGTGAAGCTCTTTATCTGACCTTCAATTCTGAATGATAGCTTTGCTGGGCAAAGTAATCTTGGTTGTAGGTTCTTGCTATTCATCACTTTGAATATTTCTTGCCACTCCCTTCTGGCCTGACTGTTAGTTTCTGTTGAGAAATCAGCTAACAGTCATATGGATACTCCCTTGTAGGTAACTGCTTTTCTCTTGCTGTTTTTAAGATCCTCTCTTTGTCTTTTGCCTTTGGCATTTGAATTATGATGTGTCTTGGTGTGGTCCTCTTTGGATTCCTCTTGTTTGGGATTATCTGCACTTCCTGGACTTGTAAGTCTATTTCTTTCACCAGGTAGGGGAAGTTTTCTGTCATTATTTCTTCAAATAGGTGTCTAATATCTTGCTCTCTCTTTTCTTCTGGCACCCCCATAATTTGGATGTTTGTGCACTAGAAGTTGTCCCAGAGTCTCCTTACACTATCTTCATATTTTTGGATTCTTTTTTCTTTTTGCTTTTCTTGTTGGGTGTTCTTTGCCTCTTCATATTTCAAATCTTTGTCTTGATTCTTGTGATCCTCTAGTCTGCTGTTGGATCTCTGTATATTATTCTTTATTTCAGTCAGTGTATGCTTAATTTCTAGCTTGTTCTTTTTCATATCCTCAAGGGTCTCACTAAATTTATTGGTGGTTTCAAGAAAATTCTTGAAAAACCTTATAACCATGGTTTGAACTCTATATCCAGTAGTTTGCTTTCCTCCGTTTCTGTCATTTGTGACCTGTTTCTTTGTCTCCACATTTTGACTGCTTCCCTGCGTAGATAGAGTGGCTTTCTGTGCTAGGTGCCCTGTAGGGCCCAGTGGCTCAGCCTTCCCAATGACCTGAGGTGGGCATTCTTGTGGCTGTGTGCACAATCTTGTTGTAGCTAAGCCTTGATTATTGACCTCCAGGCCACTTGGCTGTGAGAATCAGCTGTGTCTATGGTGGGAGAACTTCTGTGCTGGAGACACCCTTATGGAGCAAGACTTGATTCAGTGAAGCTTTGGTGCTCACTGAGTCTGCCCCCTGAGTGTATCCCTTGTGGATCTGAGGAGTTGTAATCTGGATGGTCCCACTCTGACCACTAGGTACACTGGCTCTTGGATCTCTAAGAAGGTGCTAATTTAGCCTATTCCTGAGGCTATCCAACAGGAGCTACAGAGATATCTGCAGATTCCACTTCTTTGTTTGGGGTTTGGAGGTGCCCAGATGAGGCCCAGCTGTGAAGCAATGCAAGCTGCTGTGGGGCCTTGGGCCTTCTTTGGGATGTTCTGGGTCTGTCTAACTCTGCTGCAGTTTGTTAAGTAATTGTAGATTGCAAAGGGCCAGCCTTTTATATGCAAAAGCCTTTGGGTGGGGCATGGTCCTGGGGAATCAATATGGAGGAGCAAACAGCTATGGCTGATCCTCAGCCCAGCCCTAAGAGGCCCCAGGTCTCAGTGTCCCACAGTAATCGCTGCAAGCACTGCTGAGAGAAAGCTGCTCTGGAGATCCTCCCGATGCCAGGTAGTCCAGTTTCTCCCCGTATGAATCTGGATCCCCAGAAACTCACCCGGGAACTGGAGTTCAGAGCTGTCAGAAGGTTGTGATTCCCTTAGGATTGAAAAAAAACAAATGGGTCCTCAGTTGCCCTCCCTTTCCGAGTGCCTCCATACCTCTGCACTTTACTTCCGCACCTCCTCTGAGTCTCGGTGTGCTTTTCTCTTTCCTTCTAGTTGTGGAATTTTCATTCAGCCAGCCTTCCTGTGGTTCTGGGTGGTGTCCGTTTTTTCTTTTAGTTGTAGTTTTGAAGTGGCTGTGTGAGGCAGCCATTTCAGGTGTTTACCTATGCCACCATCTTTGTTTTTCTCTAAATCTTTTTATTTTTTGAAAGACTGAGGCATGGTGAAAGTCAAGCCGCAAAGATCCACAGCAGAGCTAAGCTGCAGAGAAAAGAGATGAAAAATATTGGGGATTTATTCAGAATATACAAAAGAGAGAAGCCCAGTGAGGACTTTTGTCTGGCTAGGACGAGGGTGTCTCAAGGAAGCCTCATTTGTGGGTTTAAAGAAGGCCCGGGCTTGTGAATGTGCATTGGCTTGTTAGCAAAGAGCTCCATGCAGTCGACTGCTGAGCCAAGTCTCCACGTCCAACCACAGTTTCACTGTCAGGCTGGTTTCCTAAGGATTCTGACCAGTTTCCTGAGAGTGGTTACTCGGGGCCCTCCTCGGGGCCATGCCTGCTGGCCCACTGTCCCCTCCGAGCTCAGGTCCTGCAGTGGACATGTCGTTTGTACACATTCAGGCTCAGCGAACATCGAGGCCAGATGTATGGTTGCCTTCTGAACATTTCTACTTGAATTTCTTGCAAGTGCTTCAGGTGCAAAGGACGTAACTGACCTACTGGCTTTCTCGTCCCTTCTCCCGAGCTCCTCTCCAACTTTGTTTATTATCTGCCATTTTATAAACTTTTCTTTATTTATTTTGGGAAAGCTTGTAATTTGACACATTGTCTATGGATGGTTTTTTGGTGGTTAAATGTTTCAGTTTGCATGGATGGCGGGGCCAATTTTCATTTTTTATTTATGTACTGATTTTTTACAGAGAGGAAGGGAGAGGGATAGAGAGTTAGAAACATCGATGAGAGAGTAATGTTGATCAGCTGCCTCCTGCACACCCCCGCCCCCCACTGGGGATGTGCCCACAACCAAGGTACATGCCCTTGACTGGAATTGAACCCGGGACCTTTCAGTCCGCAGGCCGACGCTCTATTCACTGAGCCAAACCTGTTAGGGCCTCATTTCTTTCTAAAACTTTTTTTCCCCATTTCAGGAACTCTGAAAATCTCTGACTCTGCCTCTCTCTCTCTTACCCCCCCCCCTCACACACACACACACACTTCTCCCCTGGTTGTTGGAAAACAGACACAGAATTGAACCACACTTTTGTTGTCAGGATTGGATTCATTAGGTAACAGTGCTCTCCTGGCTGCCTCGACCAACACCCATTCTAGTTGTTGTATGAATCTCAGAGACAGTGTGAAAGCTTTTTTGTAAACAATCTAAATACATTATTTTAAACTCAACTTCTGGGGATGTTGTAGCTAGTTTTACTGCTCACAGACTAGATTCCAGTTTTAAGTCCTTGAGAGAGTTTCAAAAACAAATCCTTTGGACAATGAAGGGTATCTATCATCAACACAGTGCAAATTACTTCACATTCGTTTCATGCACAAAATATTGCTGAATTTCCTTAATTCTGAGAGTTCCTGAAGGAGAATTTCCTCCACCTGGAAGTGTACCTGCTTAGGGGAGAGATTAGTGTAGCTATAACTGCCCCGGTGAGACCCTGATTCATCTGGATTATGTTATTGCTGGAGCACCTACTGTAAACCCTGAGTTTCTTGGAAACCTTTAGAAAAGCATCATCCTAGATATGTATTTTTCCACATTTTTAAAAATTTTATTGTGATAAAATACATATAGCATAAAATTAACCATCTTAGCCATTTTAAGTGTACAGGTCAGTGACATCAAGTACTAGCATACTCACATTGTTATACAACATCACTACCATCCATCCCCATAACTTTTCATCTTGTAAAACTGAAACTCTATATTCATTGAACTATAGCATCTCCCAGCCGCTGGCAACCACCGTTCTACTTTCTGTCGCTATGATTTTGACTACTCTGACTGCCTCATCTAGTGGAATTTTGCAGTATTTATCTTTTGTGACTGGCTTATTTCCTTTAGCCCAATGTCTTCAAGGTTCAGCTGTGTTATTGCCTATGTCAGAAGTTTCTCCCACTTCAAGGCTGAATGATATCCCATTTTATGCATGTTCCACAGTGCACTTATTTGTGTATCTGTTGATGAACACTTGGGTTGCTTCCATGTTTGGCTGCTGTGAATAATGTTCCTGTGAACACGGGCAGGCAGCGGCTGGTTCTTGTTCTGTTGGTGGTGGTCCAGACTCATCAGCAGGTGTTGCCAGCCTGGTCCATCCATTTAAGACCCTGCTTTTAATTCTTTTGATCCAGATGACAATTCTGTCTTTAATTTTTAAATAAATTTCTATGCTATTTCCCACAGTGGTTGTGCCATTTTGTATCCCCATCAACAATGCACAGGATTCCAGTTTCTTCTGTTTTTATATAATCCTAAGCGATCGCTCCAAACATCCAAAGCTCTTTTAGTTTTCGTAGAAATCTTAGCCAAATATGGATTGCTATATCCTTCCAACATAGTTATAGATGGTTATGGACAATGCAGGGTCATGTTTACAGAGAGACACCCCTGGGGCAAGTAGAGGACTGCTTTGAGGTAAAGCTGTGTTTTTAAATACAGGTTTGCCCTGACACCACATGGCTGCCACTTGAAACATGGTCAGAATGGCTCCTCATCATTTTCCTGTCTTGTCTCTTGCTGTCAGCTCTCACTGCTTGCAGGTCCTCACATGCCTGGCTGTGACCTCACTTTATCTTCTGATGTGAGGCTTTTTCTTACCATTTGTTTATTGAGGAAACCAGATCATTTGTTTTGTAGAATTGTTCACATTCTGGATTTTGCAGATTATACCCCATGGTGTCATTTAACATGATTCTGTATTTCTTTGAACAGGTAGTTTAGGCTTAGACGCCTGTTCAGGTTCAGGTTTTTTGCGAGAGGATCTAATAGGTGCTACTGCAGGCCGTGCTGTGTGCCTCCTACCGACCACAGCAGGGGCATGCAGTGGCTGGTTCTGGTTCTTTCATGATGTTAGAGATGCATCAGCAGCTCTGGTGTTGCCAACCTCGTCCAACATTATCAAGTTTCCCATCAGCCTTTTGTGCAATCAGGCGTTAGAAGCTATTGTTTATCATTGCCTAGAGCCATCTTTTGGTTAGTGGTTCAAAGTGAGGACATTCAAATTTATCATCGTTTATGTGTTTATTCACATCAGCAGTATGATTTCTCTGAGCAGGATCTTTTATAGGAAAGGAAAATTAAATGCTTGATTATTTCCCTCATGTATCTGTTTTCAGAATAAGGGTTAGTATAGCCTCCAAAAATGATCTTTTTTAAAAAGCCTCTTTATAAACTCAAGGATTTAAAAAACATTTGACATGTTTTTATTTATTGCAGTTGTTATCATTTAGGCAACTCAAACTGTACCATCTTCCTTTCTTTTTTTAAAATATATTTTATTGATTTTCTACAGAGAAAAAAGGAAAGGGACAGAGAGAGTCAGAAACATCAATGAGAGAGAAACATCAATCAGCTGCCTCCTGCACGCCCCCTACCGGGGATGTGTCCGAAACCAAGGCACATGCCCCTGACTGGAATCGAACCTGGAACCCTTCAGTCTAAAGGCTGATGCTCTATCCACTGAGCCAAACAGGTCAGGGCATCAAACTGTACCATCTTTCTCTAGGAGGAGCCTTGATTTGAGGCTTCTAATCTTCATGGGAAAGATGACCAATAGGTTCATCTCGAACCTGCTCCCTCCCAGTAACTGCCCAGGAGGTCTGAAAGCTGGGCTGAGGCTATGTCTGGGCTCAGCGAGGAAGACTGCTGGAATCATGTAGCCACTTCTGCTGTCAGGGAATGTAATGATTGTTGGGGTTGTAACAATGGGAGTGAAGGACACATGCCTTGTATTTTTATTTCCATGCTATGGGCTGGCCAAACTTGTCAGAAATGGGTATAAAATATAAATGACGGAGTGAGCCTGAGGGCTCCTCTGAGAGTGAAAAGCGTGTATTTTCAATGGCTCGGAGTCCGTTGATTTGTTTGCTTTCTGATGTTCAGAGGAGTTTAGATGATGAAAGATGCCAAGTACATGAATTCTGAGTGGGGGACATGCAGGAGGCAGCCAGTCAATGATTTTCTTTCATCATTGATGTTTCTGGCTCTCCCTCCCTCTCCACTCCTCTCTGAAATCAATAAAAACATATTACGATGAACCTGAGGTAGAAAAAAAGAGTGACAGTGGGGAAAAAACAGGATAAGGAATCCCAAGTCCCTTGTTCAGAACTGGGCCAGAGTAAAATCTGCAGATTTACTTGGCTGTAGCAAAGCTCCTGAGAGCCTGCGTGTTAGCCAGGTAGAAGCCGAAGGAACAGGTGGTGGTGGACATTAAACTCCATGATTAGGAGCTTTAATTCGATCTCAAAGGTAATTAAGCCTCAATATTGGGCCCTAGGAAGGGGTATTATCTGAGGTCATCAGAAGCATTCTGAGTGCTAGCTTTGGCCTAATTTGAAGCTAAAGAACAGCAGAGGATTAAGGAGATTAAACAAAAATATAGCTCTCAATCCTCTATGTTTTGCTACTTCCTAAAATGACCTTTTAAGGCAGTGGTTCTCAACCTTCCTACTGTCGCGACCCTTTAATACAGTTCCTCATGTTGTGGTGACCCCCAACCATAAAATGATTTTCGTTGCTACTTCATAACTGTAATGTTGCTACTGTTATGAATCGTAACGTAAATATCTGATATGCAGGATGTATTTAGGCGACCCCTGTGAAAGGGTTGTTCGACCACCAAAGGGGTCACAACCCACAGGTTGAGAACCGCTGTTTTAAGCTGTTCAGTGTCTGAATTCAGGTCACACCATCAGCACATTCTGAGGAAAATAATGATTGGGTTTTTTTTTAACCTATGCTCATCTTTGAAGAGTGATGTATATTATTAGTGAGATTATTAAAACCATCAGCAGCATGGTCTTGTGGAAAGAGGACTAGGCTAGCAGAGCCTGACATCTATTCTGAGTTCACACTCTAAAGCTGACTGGAAATTGAAGGAGAAATCAAATGAAGGAATTAAGTTGCAGATGATGCAATCACAGGTTTTTGTGCTTATGTTTTAGGGTCTTTAGTACATTTATGTTGTAAAAGACACTATGCAAAGTAGGACTATAAATGTGAATGGAATATATGTGTGTGTCTGTGTGTGTGTGTGTGTGTGACAACGGTGATGATGATAATAAGAACACACAGAAGGGCAGGTGAGAGGTGGTAGAAAATTAGCAACAATAAAAATCTAGATGAAGGAAAGAGCATTTCCTTTACCCTAGACACTAATTATTTTTATTAGTCTATTTGAATCTCCATTAACATATTTTAAGCAGTAATGAAGGTTTGAGAAATAAATTTAGAGGATTGTACCACAAACATCTGATTCTGTATATAATTATAAAAAAATTATTTAAGTGCGAGATCTCAGAGAATATCTATGTCAACACTTGAATTTCATGGCTTAGGAAACTGAGGTAAACGCAACAAAAAAAGGATTCAATGTAAAAGGCAGAACCAAGGCAGAATTCTGTTTTCCTAATTCTTAATCCAGTAGTCATCTATCACATGGGTTTAGAAAGATTTTTATAAGGAATATTTATAGGAATCTCAATTATTCAATTTTTTTTTTTTTTTTACCTCAAGAAAGCATAGCACTTTGGTGCCATTAGAAGGCCAAATCAGACCTTTCTGGATTTTTCTTGTTCACTTGAAAACTTAATAAAAATTGAAGTTAAAAAAATTACATGCTATTTTGTTGTTGTTGTTAGTCCTCACCTGAGGATACTTTTTCCATTGCTTTTTCTGAGAGAATGAGAGGGGGGTGGGGAGGAAGAAAGGAAAAGAGAGAGAGAGAGAGGAGAGACATCAATGTGAGAGAGCCACATCAACTGGTTGACTTCCATACTCACTCCTGGGGCGAGGATTGAACCTGCAACCCAGGTAGAAGCTGAACCTGAGACCCTTTGATGCACAGGCTGACACTCTAACCATTGAGCAACACTGGCTAGGGCAATTACATGCCTTTTTTTTCTTAAATAAATTTGCAGTGGGTATATTTTATCTCCAATAAATTTACAAGTTTACTAGTATAATTTCAGTCATTTACTTTACATTTTCGGGTCATATTATTTTTAAGTTTGCTTAGTTAAAATCTTTATATGTGAAAATGTAGAAATATGAAAAACAATGTAACTATTCATAATTGGCACAAAAAATGAACAAAAAAATAAAAATTTTGAAATGAATATAAAAATACTATTCAGTGTAATCTTAACTGAGTTAGTGAAGCAGGGGGTCTCCCAGGGGTGAGGACGACGGAGCCCCTAGCACTAGGATGTTTGCATGCACGACTCTGGAGACCAGGTTCTGTGACGCAGGTCTAATTTTATTGAGGAAGTACGAGTATTTATAGCGGAGGTGGCCAATCATGGAACATCTTCTTAGGGAGCCAATGAGTGTAAAGGTTGGGGCACTGTGTACGTGGCTCTGGGAGGGGCTCAGGCGGGGTTTGCCAGAAAGATCTGAACTGCTGGAGTGAGCTCATAGCATTGCATCAGCCACTGCACCGAGATAAACCTCCTGTGCTCTACCTACAAGTTAGTAGGTCTTATTGCAACAGTATTAAATAATTGAAAAAATTGATTGTGCGCTTAATTCTTTACAGAGATTCAAGCAAACGAGTTTAAAATAAGTAAGGAAATAACACAGACAAGGTAAAAGGAGGTATTTGCAACTGAGATGGAGGAGAGATGTTTCATTAGAACATCATTAGGCTGCTGTTTCTCAGAGTGTGGCATAAAGATTTCCGGCTTCAGAATCACCCTGATCCGGTGAAATATGCAGATTCCTGAGCCATTTCCTTGATTTAGCAAATCAGAATCTCCCAAGTGAAACGTGCTCTTCAGGTGGGACAGTGCACACCCACTAGGGACGTTTTCAAGGGACAAGAATATGTCTCTGCTGTATCATGCTGGTGTTGGTCAAGAAAAGCGTTTCATAATTTAAAACAGAAGGGAACAGGTAGAGTCAGAGAGAGAAACATTTCTAAGCAGATAAACAGAGAGCCACATGGAGCACGGTCTCAGCCCCTTGTACTGTTATGCTCAGGTTCTCTCTGGCCAGTTGCTTGCGCCCTTCGCAGCAAGGCTGTTTTCAGCAGTCCTGCCCTTAGGTCTTTGGCTTTTCCCATGATTCATAGGTTCTCGTTGGCCTCAGTCATGTCATGACTCAGGGTCCATGACTCCCATCTTCTCCCCTTGAAGTCACCTCTTACCAGAGCTCTGGTCTCCTATCTCCCTGCATCCTGGGGTCGGCCTTGACACTCAAGCTTATCTCAGTATTTTCTAGAGCATTTTACAAAGGTGTTGTCATTGTTAAAATTGGCAAAGAATAAGAAGAAGCACAGTTGGAGCAGAGATATACATGTGACTAGTTTGGCCCTTGACTCGGATTTTGGTCATCAAAGGTACCACACTAACCATTTATTGTTCATTATATTTGGCTAATTCAACCCAAGCATCTACCTCACTGAGCAGATTTTGCTATTTGCACTGGGTTATTTTGTAAGACATGAAATTCAATAAACTCAGAAAATTGGGGCTAGACATACTACATCAGTGTTTACTAAATCTGAAAAATGTTATTGAAACAGTAATCCTAAAAACAACTAACTACATAGATCTCACAGATAAATATTACACTTAAGAACAGATGTTCTGTAAGAGATATTTCATTTACAGAATTTTTGTTTATGTATTTATTTATTTTTTACAAAGGTAAATCAGAATGAGAAAAGCCAGGTTGTGTTTAGAGTGAGTAACCCAAGGAATGAGAGACATCCCCAGCTAATTCGAATGCCCCATCTTGAGAGCTTTTGCAGGAGGGATACAATTAGGAAACTAAATGGGCTTTGGAAAGCTGCGGATTCCTGCTGAAGCCACCACCGTGCAGGACAACACCCCTCTGATGCCACAGGGAGATTAGATTTAAGAACCATGAGGGAATTAAGCAGTGCCTCCCGTCAAAACACACCTCTACGTCAAATAAACCATCTTCTCTTTTAGAACAGAAACTCTGCAAACTGAGGAAAGGGAACTGCAGAGGCAGCGTGTGTGGGCGAGACCCTAAGTCCTATTTGTGCACGTGTGCGGCGGGCTACGCCTTAAGCCGGGACGGGAAGCACTGTGAAGGTAATGCGCGGCGCTGTCGGAAGCTCTGACAGGCATCTGTTCTTCAGTGGGCCGTTCAGAGCCTCGATGTGAACTCAGTTTTACTCCCCGCACCGTTCCCCAGAGAAACAATTTTATTTTTCCCCTGTTTTTAAAGCCTCGGTAATACTTCCAGGTCTTCTTTATAGCTTGTGTTCCTAGATCAAATGCTTTCAGAGGCTCCTCAGGGGTTGGCAGTAGGCTGGCGTTCTCTGAGGGGACTACAGGGAACTCTGTGGGTTGGGCTGTGTGTAAAATATCAGTATTTTCTGTTTTAAAATATATTTCATTGACTTTTACAGAGAGGAAGGGAGAGAAATAGAGAGTTAGAAATATCAATGAGAGAGAAACATCAATCAGCTGCCTCCTGCACACCTCCTACTGGGGATGTGCCCGCAACCCAGGTACATGCCCTTGACCGGAATTGAACCTAGGACCCTTCAGTCTGCAGGCTGATGCTCTGTCCACTGAGCCAAACCAGTCAGGGCCAAAATATCAGTATTTTCAAATATTTTAGAAAAGTAGTGCCATAGCTATCATAAGACGCTCAAAGGGTATGTGACTCCACATCTCCTCCCCTGAAGGTCTAGTGGGAAACTGTAGCCTGCTGGTCATCTAGGGCTCCTCCTAGTTGAGACTCCAGGCGGAGTTTAGGGGACCCAGGAGGAATACCGGGGCGCTCCAGTGAGCTGCTGATGAAAAGACTCTCATGGCTGCAGTGCATACTCAGTGGGGGTAGCTGGCGTGAGAAATTAGGTAAACGTGACACCCACTAGTTAAGGCTACTCCCCTGCTTGCCTGGGGCTAGTCAGAGGAGACATCTCATAGAATGGGGACCTGGAGGCTGGGTGTCGCTGAGGGATGCTGCTGAGAGTGGGCCCACCCTCAGGGGAGGGCTCCTGTCAGCTCTGAGAGGCTGCAGAGCAGAGCAGAGCAGGCATGTCCTGTCCTTGTCAAGAACTTTCAACAGTCCCGCCTTAAGTGGCTTTAATGTTGTATCTTTTCTGAGAAAATAGTACGATTTTCCCCCCAGGGTAATTCTATGAACATCTGTATTTGAAAGTACAAACTCTGACAGAATAAAAAGGACTTTCATGATAATTGAACTGACTTCTTTCACCCTTTCCTACAGTAACAAAAACAGTCTTTCCACAGTCAGGAACAGTAGATATAAGTGTGAGATACTCTATTTTGGGCTGACTTGTGAGGGATACTACAATTTATTTTCAAAAATAACGATCTATGTTTTGCTGTTGTCATCGTGTAGATGTCAATGAGTGTGCCTTTTGGAATCATGGCTGTACTCTCGGGTGTGAAAACATCCCCGGATCCTATTATTGCACATGCCCTGTAGGATTTGTTCTGCTTCCTGATGGGAAACGGTGTCACCGTAAGTCACAGCAAGTACTTACCTGGCTATTTCCTTCATGTGCACTGAGGTCTGGGAGGTGGCTATGGTCTGGGTTGATGGTCCTAGGTGAGCAGTAAGCTTCAGAATTACTTTGGAGTTTTATTTTATTTTGTTTTTAAACATAAATGACTGGACTCTATTCCAGATTTGTGGAATATATATATATATATATATATATATATATATATATATATATATTGCATATTTATCCATATTTTATGATATTTCATTATATGTATGTCACTAAAAGACAATCATATATAATCATGATATTTTATTATATCTAAAAAACTAGCTATAAATCTCTAATATCATCTAATATTCAATCAGTTTTCAGGTAAACCACAATACCATTACTACACCTAAAAATTAATAATTCCATAATAATATCAAATATCTAGTCAGTTTTCAAATTCTCTTAAAATTTTTTTTACACAGTTGTTTGGTTTGAAGAAGTATCCAGACAAGGGTAGTAATACTGTTGTGTTAAGTTGATACAACTCTATTTTACCCTACAGATTCTCTCTTCTCTTTTTTCCCCTTGCAAATATTTATTAAAGAACCATCTTTCCCTTTCAGAGTCTCTCACGTTTTGGATTTTACTGCTGATACTTCTGTGATGTCCCTTTTCTTCTACAAACTTATAGATAAATGTAAAGGCTTGATCAGACTCAGCTTTGACATTTTTGGCAAGAATACTTCATAGATGTGGTTATATTTCCTTCAGGAGACACATTATAAATGTCCCCTATAGTCTTTCTTTCTCTTTGTCTTTCTTTCATTCTTTTTTAGAAACAAGCTCTGGCCTGTTTTACTAAAGAACACTTTTGTATGATGTGCTATTCACTAGTCTGTCTAGCATGCTTCTAATGATATAGACTCACCTGGGTCAACAGTAGCCAATGTGTGTGTTCTGAGGTATTTTTCACATGCTGTTCCCAATTCAATATTATTAGCAGTACTTCTCTTTTAAAAAAATTAAACTTACTGGAGTGACATCTAATCTAATAAAAGAGTAATATGCAAATTGACCATCACTCCAAGACACCTAAGCCATGCCCACCAGCCAAGCCACATCTCCCAGCCAATCAGAGCGGCTATATGCAAATTAACCCAGCCAAAATGGAGGCCGGCAGCCACGGAGCTAGAGTAAACAGGAGGCTTCCGTTGCAATTGCCTGACTAGGCCGGTGGGCCTCTGCTCAAGCAACAATGTTTCCATTGTAGAAGCCATGGAGCTGAAGCAAACAGGAAGCTTCCATTGCCTGCCTAGGCTTCTGCTCAAGGTAACAAAGTTTCAATTATAGAAGATAAATAAACCCCAGAAACCTGATTCCAGCCAGACTTGCTGGGATGTTGGGTCAATGGGAGCTGTGAGCAGCCTGAAAACAGCCCTCAGCCCCTCACCCAGGCTGGCCACACCCCCATGGGGCAAGGGTTCCCACTGGGAGGGCTTGACCAGCCTGCAAACAGCCATCAGTCTCTCACCAGGCACACCAGCAGGTGGACATCCCCCAAGGGGTCCCAGACTGTGAGAGGGCACAGGCTGGGCTGAGGGATCCCCCCAAGTGCACAAATTTTTGTGCACTGGGCCCCTAGTTGGTTAATAAAAGTATATAGGATTCCGGTGTACAATTCTCCAGCTCAATATTATTGTCAATGCCGTGATAGACACAGGTTTTGGCCAACACGGTGCAGTACTCTGCCTCAGATCCCCACAGCGCTGGGCCACTGTTGACGAGGATGGCCAGTTCCCTCTTGCCCCGTTGGATAACTCCAAGCGACTTGTACCCACAGAACTTACTTGTCACTTTTTATTATGAGCTGGACTCCAAGGACTTCTTGTCTTCTTTTCAGCCACCATCCTTCTTCCTTTGGTGCGGACCCCCACCCACCAAACACACCTGGAAATGACCAAGGTGGTTGAGAGGCTAGAAAAGGGCCAGTGGTCTTTCCGGGGAGGGTTGTAGCAGCCATTGCCAATCACTTCCTAGATTCATTATTCCACCAAGGGTTTCAAATGGCGATATCTAGTTCTAGTATATATATATATTATACTTATATATTATACTTTTAATAATTGTTGGAATATCTGTGTGAAGAAAACTTTCACTATTTGGTTGCTTTAAGATACAATTTGTACAGTTAAGACGGTAAATATTGATTGGAACATCTGAACACACTGCACACATGCTCAATGATTTAAAATACCTTTATCTTTAAAAATACCTTTGTGTACTTGAGTCTTTCACAAAATAAGCTTTCTATCTGGTTCTACTATTCTTCCCATCTTTTCCCATACTCATTACCCACTGTCTTAATTATTGTTCCTTCATGGTACATTTTGATATTTGTTAAGAACCTGTCATTCTGTTCCTACACCTAACCACAGTCATACAATGTTCTTAGTTTTCCCTTCACGTAAATTTGTTTTCCAGATGAACTTGAGGATCATTCACCCACATTCCATTTTAAATATTTTTGAATTTTGATGACCAATAACTTAAAAAATATTATTTGACATAAAAGAAAATTAGAGGGAACTGGAGTCATTTTCCAAAATCAGATGTTTTTCTTTATGTGTTTTTTGGATTTGAAAATTTTCTTTTCTTTTTGTTCCTTCATTACCACAGTAACTCATAAATGTTTGGTTTCTATTTAACTTACTCTTTTCAGGATAGCATTTTTTTATTAGCAAGTAATTTTACTGAATTTCCACAAATGCGATTTAACACTAATCTTGACCGTATTCTTTATTATTTAGAATTAATTTCCTGTCCAAGCAATGCACCTGAATGCAGCCATGACTGTGTTCTGACTTCGGATGGTCCCATATGTTTCTGTCCTGAAGGCTCAGTGCTTGAGCCAGACGGAAAAACGTGTAGTGGTAAGTTTTTTAACTTTTTGTTTGTTTGAAACAAACAAGGTGTGTTTAGTTGGTGCGGGTCCTGCACCAAAAGGAAGGAAGACGATATATATAATTGGCATCTTATTGGCAAAGGAGAATAGATTTTCCAACATTGCGCACTGAAGGACATGTATGCAATGGCTTAGTGTAGATTTAAATGATATTTTTGGTTTTGGTTTGTAGATAGCAGAGTTGAGATGAAAGAGTTTGAAATTAGATAGCCCTGAGTTAGCATTACCAGTTACTAGCAGTGTTATTTTGGACTAGTTACTTCCTCTCTCTTGAGCTCAGTTTCCGCATCCGTAGAGATTAGCAATACCTCCCTTCTGGATTTGTAGCCAGGATTAAGCAGATGATGGATGCAAAGTACTTAGCCTGTTCCTTGCACCTCTAAATACCTCTCTACGTTTATCTTCATAGACCTAAGCATACAGAGGGATGGATGAAACTAAAAATTAGCAGAAGACTTATGTGTGCCTTTTTTTTTTTAATAAAGAAAACAAAAGCAGTCAAGAGGCCAAAAATGTGAGAGAGAAAATATATATCTTTCTCACTAGGAAGAGTTAGACCAGTTGCCAAACTCATCAAAATGTATTTTGGCCCTGGCCAGTGTGGCTCAGTTGGTTGAGCATCGTCCTGTGCACCAGGAAGTCACAGGTTTGATTTCCGGTCAGGGCACATGCCCAGGCTTGATCTCCAGTGGGGGCTGTGTGGGAGGCAACTGATTGATGTTTCTCTCTCACTGATGTTTCTATCACTCTCTCCCTCCCCTCTCCTCTCTCTGAAACCAACAAAAACATATCTTTTTAAATGTATTTTGTGTTCCAGCCAACTGCCAATGCACATGGTCTTAACTCAGTAATAGAACACCAGGACAAGGGCCATTGAGATGTGAGGGGTAAACATTCAACATGTTAGGTTTCAGGGAAGTGGAGTATGGTGACATTTTGCTTCTAACCTCTGCAAAATAAACTTGATTGCAGCAGCATAAAGGATTGTGGAAACAGTTTAAAACATCAAGATATACCTGGCTCACCTCAATATTTTGATGATAAATTGTTATTTATTTGAATGGCAGCATCATTACCAAGCAATTGTCTTTTGTAGGCTGCTCATCACCTGATAATGGTGGATGTAGCCAACTCTGCCTCGCTCTCAGCCCAGTATCCTGGGAATGTGGCTGCCTTCCTGGGTATGACCTTCAACTGGACAAAAAGAGCTGTGTAGCTTCAGGTTAGTGCTGTGGGTGTTTGAAAGTGTGTCTCTGCAAAGTATGTGGGAAAAAATTTCATTTAGAAAGAGCATTAAAGGTCTGATTTTTTACTTTTGGAGATGGAAAACATTATATTATAAATATAAGTAATGTAAATAATAATCATATAGATAATAATGTTTTTGAGGAATATTTAGAAGTTAATTAGTATTCAGCAAAGATTTGCTATAACATCAAGCGTGGCATGCCAGTCTATGTGAAAGTCATGAATAGATTTAAACACTTTATAGTTAAGAAGAATTGAGTAATACCTGTCAATTGATTTGATTTTTTAGCTCTTCAATAAATGTAATAATAATAATACTTTGACAAATTCAGGTTTTTTAATGTCAACATTCAACATGAAGTCATATGCTTCAACTATTATTTTATCTGCTGATGTTACATCTCTGTGTCCTTCAACAGCTTTGGAAATACTAGATTTATACTAAATTGATTTCATCTTTCCTGAGGGTCATCTTGCTTGCAATCTGGGATTGCCTTTGCCCAATACTCTTAACTTCCCAGGGTCTTTGTTAATCCAACATAATCTGAGCTCTGAAAATTAACATGGGTCTTGTTATTAACTCAAATAATCATGCTTGCATTTTAGAAGTGCTGAGGCCAGAGAAGTATTTATTCAGACCTGAATTAATACAATATGCTAATTTTAATGTCTTTGAGTATGCGTGAATCAGGGAGATCACAGCACTAACACTTGTACCATTTAGTTATGGTATTGGTTATTTAACGCTGGCTCTTTCTCTAAGTAATTTGCATTTTAAAAGCAGGCCCTTAGACAGGGACGAATCCAGTGATGAAATTCTGACAATATGTCACCTCATGGAAGAGGAACTCTTCTTGCCTGTCTTAACCTACACACACCAGTGGGAAGTTAAGAAAACAAGTACTGCAGAAGTTAAGGAAGCGGGCACAAGGAAAGGGAAGAGTCAGAAGTGCCTCTTGGCTTTCAAGGCGTATTTTAAATGGAGCCATATTTGAATTTGGTTATCAGGACCACAACCGTTTTTGCTGTTTGCCAATTCTCAAGATATTCGACACATGCATTTTGATGGAACAGATTATGGAACCCTAATCAGCCAGCAGATGGGAGCGGTTTTCGCTCTAGATCATGACCCTGTGGAAAATAAGGTAATGTTTTGTTACTTGAACAGATGTGGCTGTGCTTTAAGGACAGAGTAGAGAATTTTATCCTAACAGACACCTGGACTACTTGACAATCCTCTGCCAAGTTCAGAATCATTAGGTACAGAAAAATGTAAATATATACATTGAAGCATCATTTGAGAAATTTTAAGGGTTACCTATTATCAGAACCCTGGTTCTTGATGTGATTCAGCTATTTTATTAAAGACTAGAGGCCCGGTGCACAAAAATTTGTGCACATGGGGAGGAGTGGGGGGGTCCCTCAGCCCGGCCTGTGCCCTCTCTCTGACTGGGACGCCTCAAGGGATATCTACCTGCTGGCTTAGGTCCGCTCCCCGGGGGATCAGGCTTAAGCTGGCAGTCAGACATCCCTCTGGCAGCCTGGGAACCCTTGGGGGATGTCCACTTGCCAGCGGGGAGCAGGCCTAAGCTGTAGTTGGACATCCTTAGTGCTGCTGAGGAGGCAGGAGAGGCTCCCACCACCACTGCTGTACTGGCAGCCTTCAGCCTGGCTTGTGGCTGAGCACAGCTTCTCCTATGGGAGTGCACTGACCACCAGGGGGCAGCTCCTGCATTGAGCGTCTGCCCCCTGGTGGTCAGTGTGTGTCATAGTGACCAGTCATTCCCAGTCGTTCTGTTGTTAGGGTCAATTTGCATATTACCCTTTTATTATATAGGATAGAGGCCTGGTGCATGGTTGGGGGATGGCTGGTTTTCCCTGAAGGGTTCCCGGATCAGGGTGGGGGTCCTGCTGGAATGCCTGGCCAGGGACTGAGGGCCATTTTCAGACTGGCCACATCTCCTTCAGATTGGGAGTCCCTGCTGGGGTGCCTGGCCAGCCTGGGTGAGGAGCTGATGCCTGTTTGCAGGCTGGCCACCACCCTCAGCGACCCAAGCTCCCAGTGAGGCTGGCTAGAAGCAGGGATCTGGGATTTATTTATCTTCTATAATTGAAGCTTTGTTGCCTTGAGTGGAGGCCACAACTGGACAGGGCAGGCAGGAAGCTTGGCTCCTCCATCATTGGGGCAACCAAGTCTTCTGCTTGTTCCAGCTCCATGGCTTCCAGCCGCCATCTTGGTTGGGTTAATTTGCATATAGTCACTCTGATTGGCTGGTGGGTGGGCTTGGAATGTAGTGAAGTGACACCAATTAGCATAGTACTCTTTTATTACTGTAGATGATTGAGCAAGATCTTAAGTTTAGTTTTGTTTCTGGAGCATACCACAGTGCCATACACATAGGAAAAACCCATGGGAAAAGTAAGAGGTTGGGATGGTACTTAAGAGGATGGATTAGTAATTTGCACTTAATGTATGTCATTGAGAGAGGGAATTTAATGACCTATCAACCATGAAAATCAGGAAATGGAAGTTTATGGTTCATGGGGGAATGGCAGTCTAACTCCTGAAATGATTTACATAATAATCAATTTTTACATGAAGTTTTTGTATATAACTTAGAATTTCTATGTTATCAACCTAATCATTTGATCATTTAATCTTTGTTAGTTGTCTTTGTGCTAAGTTAGAATGTGCTTAAAATATGTTACAGAGTCTTTGGGGGATTAATCACCCATACTTAGAAGTTTATGTAGTTATTACTCTCCCTCCATAATTATTTAGTTATTATTAGGTTAATTTATAGAATTTTAAACTTTGTGCTTTTATTTTTTTCTTGATTTGAAGCAGCCTGGTAAATGGCCACAAAAAAAAAAAAAAAAAAAAAAAGGAGAGGGAGAAGCAAATTAATTCTGTGTTTAATGGGTATGGATTGATGGCCAAACAGAACTACTTCTGCAAGTAAAAGTTTAGTAATTAAACACTAGCAAACAGTTCTTTCTTTTCCCTGAGCTGAATCTATATGACTCCATGGAAGAATTATATTAACAGAAAAAAATTAATAGAAAAAAATCAGTCCAAGATTCATTTATTACCACACTAGTCTTTTTTTTTTTTTTTTCCTGTACAGATAGTATTTTTTACAACTAGGTGAATAAGAAGACTAGATGACTTTTGTTATGTGGCTCTCTTATTTTTCTGGTCAATGTCCTCATTTTCTTGCTTCTCAAATGGTGGTCGTTGGGCAATCAGCAGTGCCATCACCTTGAACTTGTTAGACCTGCACACTCTCAGGCTCCACCTGTGACCATCGAATCAGAGTCTGCATTTAAACAAGATACCCAATTTGAATTTGAGGAGTTCTAGCAGAGTGTTTTTGAATATGAGAAGTGCCCATTTTGTATTATGGGATAGAACCTTTTCTATTTTATCTAGTAAGATGGTAACCTATGATATCTGGAAAGATGATAACCTAAATGAATTGCCATTTTTTGAATACTCTCACTATTGATTATAGATTTATGTATATGTGTGTACTCAAGTTAAAACCCCACAAATACTATCATTACATTGTAAGCTGACCCATCCCAGTTTTTCACATTCTCATGACTTACTTGGACCTACTTGACAGTCTGCATACTAGACTGAAAAAGAACTTTGTACCTGCAAGGTACGATCTGGTGGACAATTAAAATGCAACTATATAAGGTAAGAGATGAAAAAAACTTTAGGAAATATTTAGTATAATTTCCCCATTTTTACAGTTGAGAAAATTGCAGTTCAGTGACTCGGCCAAGGTTATCAAACAAATAAGTGGCAAAACTGGGGGCAACCTGGTCTCCTGACTTGCAGTGAAGTAGAGCACTGTGGACCGTGCAGGAGAAGACACAGCCCAGCAGGCAGTCCCCATTAAGCTGGAAATCATCGCTCCCTTTCAGCCTGTAGAAGCCCAGGGTTCTAGTACAGTTTGTTACTGACCAATGATCAAAGGTTAATAAATTACCAGTTATAATATGAGCTATGTGCCAGGTGCAGGGCTAAAGAGTTTTACATATAAAACTAATGTACTTGCTCTTAGAACTCCCATGTTACCAATGAGGAGACTGAGACCGCGACAGTGACTAACTTGCTTAAGTTTACAAGTATCTGGGGAACAGCTCAGTTGAAGTTCAGTTGCAGGCGTGTCTATGTCCAAAGACAAGCTCTTAACAGGTCCACTGTATGATACTCAACCCATTTGTATATATTCCGTATTTATTTTTAGAAACAAATAAAAATTGCTCGTGTTCTCTTTTGTAGATATACTTTGCCCATACGGTCCTGAAATGGATAGAGAGAGCCAATATGGATGGTTCCCAGCGAGAAAGGCTCATCGAGGAAGCAATAGATGCTCCAGAAGGTCTTGCTATAGACTGGATTAA
>PVJC01029265.1:0-22000 GCA_004026665.1 Murina feae
AAGAACGTGGAAGAAATATGAGAGGGAAGAGGAAGGGAGAAAAGGGAGAAAGGAGACGCATCTGATGGAGAATCCTTGGGCTCCGTCAAAGGTAGGACAGTGGCTGCCAGATGACGTGAAAGAACAGGGCGCCCTGTGAACTTGGAGAAGGAACGCACCTGGGAAACAGTGCACACCTATGGCCGAATGGTCTGCCTCATTATGAGCTGAGGGTAGACGAGCTATTGCTACCTGCTTATTCACCACCAAACCTACCTCTTGCAGCCGCGCGAGTGTGCCAGCAACGACAGGATGACATGTTTTGGGTGTACACCCACGGCCTGAATGGGGTCCCAGGGGCAGCCCTCCTGTGGCCTCTTTCTGAGATTAATCAAAATGATGGAGAGTTGGGAGATTCCGCCTCCTCACAAGCGCTAAGGAAGGGGCAGGAATTCGGGCGTCTGAGTCAGCTTTGCTGACCGAGACTGGAACAGGTCAGCGGAAGAGAAGGTCACAAAGGCCCCACGAGTGACGCGATCTTGCTCCATCTGTAGAAGGAGCCAGTGTTGGCAGGGAAATGGCAGCTCTCTTCACAGAAAGCTGTCTCCAGCTTCCCAGAATTCTTAATCAAAACAGAACACCATCAACGCACAGACCTCTCGCGGGTAGCTGCTCTTTGCTAACATTTCCCACCAATAAATTAAAGGCATCTGCGCGAGCGCTGACTCCTCGGCCGCTTGACGAGGGCTCTGTGAGGAGCGCTGGCTGACGCGTGGCTGACGGGCTGGTTCTTCCTTAGGAAGCTGTGATCAGCAGAAGGCTGAAATCCTGAAAGCACATGGTGGAAAGACAAGCCAGCCCCCTGTGCGCACCTGGAAGGCGTGTCCTGGCTAAAACACGCCATAAAATGGGCCCGAGTTTGAATCCTCGTCATAGCACTTCCGTGCTGTGTGGCCGTGGGAAAGTCGCCTCCCTTCTCTGGGCCTCCCTCTTCTCATCTATAAATGAGGACGGTCAGCATGGTCTACCTCTTAGGGCCGTGTAGAGATAAAGGGGGGGGGGTCACGAAGTGTTTAGTAACTGGTGTTTAACAGTCAGTATTTAAGAAACGGCAGCTCTCCTTTTTCATATTCAAAATATAGATTCTCGGCTGTGTGTACTTGACCCAAGCACATCCACTCCCCAGATGAATCACAGTCTTGGCCATGAGCCAGGACCCCGAGCACTGCACACAGCGCCCCTCAGGTCAGCAGGGGTTCATGCACACCCCTGCCCAGCCACGACATCACAGCAGGGCCTGGGAGGCAGGGGACTCCCGGCTCTGCCACCTCCTCTCCCTGCACCTTGGTTTCTCCATTTGTGACAGGACAGGACTTGACAAGCTCCCTCAGAACTCCTCCACTCTGTCTCCACTTTCCCAGTGCAGAGCAGAACATTCAGCTCAACATGCAAAACGTGGAGTCAGGCTGAGGAACACGCAAGCCCAGAGACGCTGAAGTCTGGGTGGAAACGTGCACTTTGTGAAGGAAAAAGGCCTTCGCAGTGTAAATGTGACGGCTTCCTGGGTCCCTGCGAGCAGGATGCGCTGAGATCCACACGCCCGCGGCTGCCCAGGCTCCCACAGGCTCCCCTATTCAAAATAAACCTGCACGGGGCTGGGTTCTCGGGATGGGTGAGCAGGGTCCTTCCTGCTTCTTCCAAGAAAGCAGGTACAACCCCTGAGGCACGCAGGGCGCAGCTCTCAGGAACTCAGAGAAGTAGGGGAGGCAGAAAGGAACCAGACTCAAAGTGCCCCCAGGGCAGTGGTGCTGAGCCCACCATCACCTCCACACGCACCTCACCTCGCACCAAGGGAGGCCGAGCGAGCTCCAACAGAACCCTCTGTCTCTGGGCCAAGCAACACCAAAGGGAGATTCTGATGAGTCAGAGAGGGGATGCCCTCGGTTATTTTTCCTTCCTACTGTTTACCCTACTTGCTCCGGGCTGGCAGCAGGTGGAATGCAGGAGGGAGATAGTGAATTTGGCCTGGGACTTGAATTTGAAACTTCAAAGAGTGGAAAGCTCCTTTCTAATCACAAATCTGTGGTCCCAAGATCATGCGGGTCCAGGTCCATAGCTTTTCCCCACACTCTGTGCTCTACCACTTGGCCTCGGAGGCAGACAGTGGCAGGAAGAACATAGCAGGGCAGGGCACCAGGGCCCTACCCTCTGCCCTCTGGCCACCGAAGGGGGAAGGAGGACATCTGTTAGGGGACATGGGGAGGAGGAGGCACTGAAGAAGGCGACCTGAGGAAGTGGTACATAGACTCCCAGGCTCATCCCTGAGCTGCACCTGCATGAAAGTCTCAAGCAATATTAGAAAATGGTTTTGACCTGAACATGAAAATACCAAGCATCAAAATCGGTGAGATGCAGCTAAAGCCATGCTTGTAGGGAAATTTACAGCACTTGAAAAAAATTAAGAAAAAAATAGGTATTCCCCAATTAAATCTTAACTCCCAATTAAATCTTAACCCACAATCCCACTTTGAGAACCCAGACTAGTAAGAGTAAAATAAATCCAAAGCAAAGAGAAGGGAATAATAAAGATGAATGCAAAAATCAATGACATTGAGAACAGAGAAAAAGAGAAAAACCAATGAAACCAGAATCTGACACGGTGAAAAGAGCAATCCTATTTGACAAACTTCTAGCAAGACTGGCAGAGAGAGGACACAAACAACCAATATCCAGAATAAAAAGGCGCTACCCCCAGAGAAGCCCACACAGACATTAGAAGGTGAACGAGCAGACATGTTGAGCATCTCCATGAACACGAACTCAACAACACAGATGAATTAGAACTATTCCTGAAAAGCCAGATGACCAATACGCTCCCAAGATGGAAGAGATTATCCGACAGCCCTTTATCTACGAAGGAAATTAAACACATAGCTAAAACCACCACTCCCCCACAAGAAATCCTCAGGCCCCGGTGATTTTGCTGGTGAATTCTACTGAACATATAAAGAAGAAATAACGCCAATCCTACACAGTGTCTCTCAGAAAATAAAAGAGGACGGAATACTTACCCATTCATTTTCCGAGGCCAGTAGGATGCTGAGACCCAAGCCATGTGAAGATGGTACGAGAAATGTGTATAGACAAAAACCTTCAGCGAGTGCTAGCCCACTGAACCCAGCTCTCCATAAAGAATACATTACACCAGCCCCAAATGGAATGCAAGGCTAACGGAGTGTTAAAGAAATCAATCAACGCCATCCACCATATTAACAGACTGAAGAAAAAAACAAAACATATGATCATATTCATTGGTACAGAAAAACATTTGACAAGAGTCAACATCCATTCATGATAAAAACTCTCAAAAAACTGAGAGCAGAAGCGCCCTGGCCAGGTGGATCGGTTGGTTGGAGCATCTCCCATACACCAAAAGGTTGTGGGTTTGATCTCTGATTGGGGCGTGTGCAGGAGGCAACTGATTCATGCTTCCCTCTCACGTCGATATCTCTCTCTCTCTCAAATCAATAAAAACAGTGAGGATAAAGTGAGGGGAAAAACAGAGTAGAAGGGAACTTTCTTAATCTGCTAAAGGATATCTATAAAAATTCCACAGCTAGCATTCTACTCCATGGTGCGAGACCAAATGCCTCCCCTTAGGATCAGATGCAAGGCAAGTGTATACATTCTTCCCATTCCAATAATACACTTTATTGAAAGCCAGTGAAACATTACAAGAAAAGGAATTTAAAGGCATTAGGACTGAAAAGGAAGAAACAGCACTATCCTTCTTTGTATACATCATTGTCTACATAGAAAAGCTTAAGGAGCCTATAAAAGAAGCTTATAGAAATAATGAATCCAGCAAGGTCTCAGGATGCAAGGTCAACATGCAAAAAACAATCATATGTCTTTATACGAGCAATAAACAACTGATAACTAAAAATTTAAAAATAATACTGGTTACAGTAGCTCCCCCAAAATGAAATACTACAGGAATAAATCTAACAGAATGTGCACATGATCTGTGTGTTTCATTCTGCGTGTTCGGTAACTAAGCACTCGCCACAGTATCGCTGTACCTGGGCCTAACCTCTCCCACCGACCGTGAGCTCCACTGGACTTGTCAAAATTCTCACCTCCTCTCGTTTTTTATCTCCCTGCAACTGCAAGAAAAACCTGGCCCCGAGTCAATGCTCAAGAACAGTCTAACAAAGGAATAAATGCACTTGAAATGGACCCAAGATCTGATTCTGGTAAAGATTAATAGCAGACTTGGGGCAAGTATTTCTGCGAGGCGGGGAGAGGGAGACAAGGCTGTTTTGTGATGGCGGAGAAGACTCGCCAGAGCAGCGTTCCTGGTAATAAATCCTCAGCACAGAGAGGACTCCTTCGCTATTTACAGCAGTAAGAGAGCGGGCTGAGAAGGTCCTATAGACATGCTTATTAAGTATCAATTGGGATTCAGGCTGGAACCACTCAGGGTTTGGAAAAATGTTTTCAGATTATTTTCCAAGTGTTTGATGAAACCCCAAAGACATTTTTCCCAGGCATGCTTTCCCAGAAGCTGGAAACCGTACATATTTAAAAGAGAATTTAATCCTTAGGTTTAGGATCTGAGTGGTGAGCTCATCGCGATGGAATGGCGCACGGTGCCATGCCCTGCGAGCTCTGTGTTTTAAAAGTGGAATTCGATCCTTGCACGTCGGGTGCATGCGACTGAATTTCACATTCTCAAACCAGTACCTGAATTCCAAGAGGGAGCGGACTTGGCAGACGTGTCCCTCTGTTATTGGAATCAAGATAAGCTCTTCCTTGACTTGCAACAAGACCAAACTGCAGGCCTTGGAGACCCCAGGACCCTTGGTGGGGGTGGGAGGGGCTCCAGCAGCTCCCTGGGCTGGTAATACCAAGCAGGGGAGACAAAAGGGAGAAAATATTTCTAAATGTAGAAGCTTAAAAAAATGCCCATGGTAGAAAAATCGGAATACACAAATAGGAAGATTGGAAAGAAAGAGAAAACACAAGCTACAGAGACAACCCCTGGTGATGCTTCAGCCGAGGGCATCTGCTCTCAGGTTCGTCTGTCCTGGCTTTGGGAATTGGCTTCGAGGTGGCAATGGGTGACTGACGCTAAATGAAGCAGCACTTGGCCCCTCAGGTGAAGCCGCGGGCCCTGAGATGGGCTGGGGAGCCTCCTGTTGGCCAGCAGGTGAGGAGTAGCAAGCCAGAGGGCGGTACTTGGAGACCAGGATCCCGATTCCTGCCAGATGCACCTGTCACTCACATACTGCCTCCAAAAAATGTGGGCACCAATTTCTGCACATCTCACAGAGGTTGTAAAAATGGGGGCAAATTAGGGGAGAGGGTGTTGGATAAAACGCGGTGACTGCAAACGACTGGCTAAGTTCAGTTCCCTGATATATAAATGGGACAATCCCGCCCCACTCCTAAGATTCAGACGAGGATTAGGAAGATATTGCCGCGCAAAGACTCAATGTTACCTGCCTGGCAGTTAATAAATGGCAATCATCGTTCCAAACTATGAAAGGTGGAGCTGTGAGATTCATCAGCTGTTGAGATTTATCATTTTGAAAATAATTTATTAGTGGAAACACTGCTTTTAACACTGGCAAACTCTGGCTATATCCCCTTTTTGTGAATTTCCATACGAAGTGACTGGGACCACATGCAAAAGGCCCCGTGGCTGGCATCCCCTCCCTGGCTGGTGGGAGCGGAAACGGGTACAGCTACTTTGGAAAACTGTGTGGCAGAGTCTGCTAATGTGCACCCAAGAGAAACAAGGGCACATACGTGCACCAAAGACAAGCGGGAGGGCCTTCATAGCTTTACTCAGAGCAGCCCCAGCTGGAAACGACAGGGTCCATCAACCATAGGATGCACCCACACACTGCAGTCTACTAATATCATGGAGTGCTGCTCAGCAATGAAAGAGAACAAACTACTGGGACATGAAGAGTGCATGCTGGATGGGCCATTTACACCAAGTTCCAAACAGTCAAAGTGATCTGTGGCAGCGGTTCTCAACCAGCCGTGATTTTGTCTCCCAGGAGACATCTGGCAATGTATGGAGTCATTTTTGGTTGTCACACCTGGACAGGGAATGATACCAGCATCCAGTGGGCGAGGATACTGCTAACATCCTACAATTCAGGGAACAGCCCCCCACACATGGAATTATTGGCCCCAGATGTCCACAGTGCTGAAGATGAGAAATGATGTATAATAGACGCCAAGTACTGGCCACCCTTAGGGATGGGGGTAGTGACAGGGAGGGAGCTCGGGGCCCGGGGTGCTGGAAATGCTTTAAACATTTACATGGATGAATATACAAAACCCACGGAGCTAACACGTACGATTTGTGCGCTTCCCCGTATGTAAGTCATACCTACACCCTGGACCTAACCCAGCCCCGCACTCCCGCACAGTCATGACTGCTGGGTAAGTGTTCTATGTCACCGTCCTCGCCGTGGCTTCCACTCAAGTAGGACGAGACATTTTAGTCAATGTATCACTTTTACTCCAGGGAAATTAAAGGGTTTGATTTTCGGGTATTCCAAGGCAAATATGAACCATATGAATGTGCAGACTCATAGTAGCCACTTCGTTTTTTTCACAATATTTTCCAAACCACGGCCGTCGCAGCAGCGAAAGCGAGAGCACACAGCATCTGGAGATCACAGCCCCGCCCACCCCAGGTTTTATTGCTCTGGCACCTCAACTCTGAGAGCTCATCATTTCCATGAAAAGGGGACAGGACCTGGCCCACTTCTTCTTGCTCAATCAACCGCAAACTTTTATGGGGGGAGGGGGTGTCAGCCTTGCTGGATGTTCAAAGACCAGTGGGTCACCCGCTCAGTGGGCCAGGAGGGCAGCTGGCTTGCGCTCAAGTTCTGAGCCACAACGTGATTCCATCCAGGACTGCTTCGAAGTGACACTCTGGCCAGACCCTGCCTCGATACCTTGCTGTGGCTCTGGCTCCAGGAAGGGTGAGCTCTGAGGCTTTGAGCCAAGCCATGAAGAACTGTCCGCCTATTTATTCTATTTTTTTTTTACAGTGAATCTTATTTTCCCTTTGAGTTGAATTATATGTTGTCGCCATTAGGGCCGGCAGGACCAAAACACTGAAATAGATTTGGTTTCAGAAGAACAAGGCTCACAAGTGGGTTCACAGTGCAAGCGTCAAGCACTAGGGACTTACCCCAAGAAGTAAGGCGACCCGCAGCCTGTGCGCGCCGCACAGGCCGAGCAGACGGACAACTCCAAATCCCCAAAACGAATTTCTAAAACGCACACCGTACAGAAGTGACTGAGACCTTGAGAACTGCAGGCTCAACACTGTTTCAGGGGAGATATAACTCGTGGAAAGTCAGGGGGTTAGTGTTAGCAATGTTGTCCAGTGGCTGGTGGTGACCAAGGCCAGCCTGGTGCTCTGAGATCCCGTCACGGTTTGTACTGTGTCCCGAGGACCAGGCTGGACCACAGCGCTCCCCTGGGCACACCCCGCCCTTTCTCCTCCATCTCCTTTACTTCCGACAGCCTCAACCCTTCTGTGCACTTAACTGGTCATGATAGAGGATTGAAGCATCGTGTCGTTTGCTATATTTATTAGATTAAGTGCGAGCTTTCCTCTCAGTGGTATAGCGAGTGAGTTGACGTTTTATATTTCTGTTTCTTTGAAAATAAATCTTAGGCTGTCCAGATCTTGGGTTGGATGCAACCTTGGGTTGGACCTGTCCTTGACGAGTTTGTTTGTCCTGTGCCCTGGTGGCTTTTAGTCAGTGGTTCTCAACCTTCTGGCCCTTTAAATACAGTTCCTCATGTCGTGACCGAACCATAAAATTATTTTCGTTGCTACTTCATAACTGTCATGTTGCTACTGTTATGAATCGTAATGTAAATATCTGATGTGCAGGATGGTCTTAGGCGACCCCTGTGAAAGGGTCGTTCGACCACCAAAGGGGTCGCGACCCACAGGTTAAGAAGCGCTGCTTTTAGTTTTTAATAGAAGTCCCACGATAGCCGTGAAGAGTCGTGACAGAAAAGCACAGGCCTGTGGCGCAGCCGCCCTAGGTTGTGCAGCTGAATCAAAGGAAGACAGTGGGAGGAGTGACCTTGCCTCTGGGTAGTCAGGACTGCTCCCTGTGGCAGTCCTGTCGGGTCACCCACCGCCCAGACACACGTGTTTTTCAGTGGAAATTCATCCAGTAGCAAACATCCCTCTACTCTGGTGGCCCTGACCAGGCAAGAGACAAAGCCCAGCTGTCTGAACTGAACAGAAACATCCAGGACCACCAAGATAACAGGAAGTTAAATGAGGGGACAGGCAAGCAAGATCAAAGGTCAAGGCACACAAAAAATGCAAAAGGTGAGTTGCCGGAGACAAGGCCCCGGCCCCAGGCCAGGCGATGACACCAAAGGATCCCTCAGTCTCCAGGGCTCACTGAGCCCCAGCATGTGCTGCTGACAGGTCACACCCATTCTCTAGCCCAATCCTGTCCCATCTGGTGGGGCAGTGCCACCTCCACCCTTTCATGGACTCTGGGCCACCTCCCCAAGATCACGTGGCTGACCACTGCGGAGGAGTTTGGGACACAGGCTGTGTGGCCTCTGCACCCAGTTCCTAACCATTTCATTTCACTGCTGTTTTTGTTCAATGCTACAAGCATGGGGAGTTCACCCAGATTTGCCCCTTCGGTTTCTCTGCAATACCCAGCGTCCCGTCTGCCACTCCAGTTTCCTCCCAAGTACCAGGAGCTGAAAGGGGCAAGCAGGCAGCCCCACAGGGATGCAGGGTGAGCACCTCGCACAGCAGGGTCAGGGCTCCGAGCAGAATGAAGCCGGCACCATTCCCAGCTGCACCCAGGACAAAATACCCATGGTGCTGCGAGGGCCAAGTGCCTGTAAGGAGCTCAGAAGTGGGCCTGGAGATCATTCAAACATTTTAATTGATTTTTCAGAGAGAGGGAGAGAGAGAAAAACATCAATGGGATAGAAACATCGATCGGTGGCTTCCTACACACACCACAACTGGGACTCAAACCTGCAACCTGGGTATGTGCTCTGACCGGAAATCGAACCTACAACCTTTTGGTGCACAGGATGACACCCAACTGAGCCACACCAGCCAGGGCTGTAGGAAGCCCTAGGTCTTAGCCACTGTGAACATCTTAAAAAGAATACATAGCAAGCCCTAAGGCAAAGCAGAAACTATGTCCGGGAGAACAGATAGGAGGGGGGGAAGCCAGAGAAGCTGAGGCGGCGGCAAGCAGGTGCACCCCAAGGGTGGCCACAGAGGACTGACTGCTGTGAGTCGCTGGTGCCAACACCCACAGACATGCTCCAGGTCACGAGCCCAGGGTAGAGGACTCCACTGGAGCCTGCGCATCTCTCGCTGGGAGGGAGGGCCCTCAGTGCAAGGAGCACTTGAAACCATAGGACACAGGGGATGTCTTCCTAGAAAGTCAGCGCTTCTCATGGCAAAGCTAATGAACACCTTTCTAAAAACAGAATAAAGTTCATGTCACTGCATCACCCCAGGCGGACCCAAGGGAGGGTATTTGCTGGAACGCGGGAGGCAGAGGAGCACCACATCAGGCCGGCTGAAATACAAAAGGGCAGGGATGCAAACTCAGTCCTAAGGTCGAAGAAGCTGCCTGAGCAGCAATAAATTAGTGGTTGCCTGTGCAAAGGAGACAGACTTATCAACAGCACCAAGAGTCCAGAGCCGGCCCTGCTGACAGAATGGAAAAGGAACGAGGATGAAGAACAAATCCTCACATCGGGAAGTAAGTCCACATCTTACAAGAGACTTCCAATCATTTTTTCAAAACAAAGCAATGCTTTTTTCTTAAGTCACATAGAGCCCTAGTTAGTTTGGCTCAGTGGATAGAGCATTAGCCTGCAGACCAAAGGGTCCCGGGTTCAATTCCAGTCAGGGGCACCTACCTCAGCTGTAGGCTCCTCCCTGGCCTCCCTGGTCGGGACCCGTGCAAGAGGCAACCAATCAATGTGTTTCTCTCCATCTTTATTGCTCTCCTCCATTCTCTCTTAACAAAAATAATAATAAAATAAAATAAAAATCAATGGAAAATATCCTCAGGTGAGGATTTAAAAAAATGTTCATTTTTAAATCACATAGAGAATCCCAAAATACTCAAAAAGCATGTGAAGAGATTTGCTTTCTTTGAAGGACAGATGGGAAATCCAAGGTCAGGATCACCAGACCCAACCCGGTAATCCCAGGACCACCAACACTTTGAAAACCACGCAGATGGCCCACAACAGAAAACAGAAAACACACTCCAGATGGGTTTAGATGTCAAAAAAATAAAAAATAAAAATCACACACACAAAAAACAATAACAACAAAAAACTTCTATTAAAAAAACAGCACACAAATCAGAAACTTGACACGCCTTCTATTGGTTCATCTGGTAGAATACGTGAAGCTGCCTCAACATTTCACTTGTTAGAAAACAAATAATACTTTCCCAATGAATAAGTAAGACTTAAGTGGGAGTCTATTATAAAATGGAGTTTACAAGGAAATGAAAATATTTTAGACAACAGTGTGAAATCTGAGTCAAAACCAAAATACTCCCTCGAAGCACAGCAGCTAGGATTGTGTTGTTTCCTTTAATCAAATACAGTGACTTAAAAGCTTACTTCCCGTGTCTTGGAGGAAAGACCACTTGACAAAATGCTGAGCAAATCTGTACTTAGTCAATTATACCTAACTAGAGGCCTGGTGCCCAAAAATTTGTGCACAGGGGAGGGGGGGAGGGGCGGAGAGTCCTTCAGCCTGGTCTGTGCCCTCTCACAGTCTGGGACCCCTCGGGGGATGTCCACCTGCTGGCTTAGGCCCACTCCCTGTGGAGTAAGCTGGCAGTTACACATCCCTCTGGCAGCCCAGGAGCCCTCGGGGGATGTTCACTTGTCAGCAGGGAGCAGGCCTAGGCGGCAGTCAGACATCCTTAGCTCTGCTGAGCAGGCGGAAAAGGCTCCGACCACCGCTGTACTGGCCACCATCAGCCTGGCTTGTGGCTGAGCAATAGCTTCCTCTGTGGGAGCACACTAACCACCAGGGGGAAGCTCCTGCATTGAGCATCTGCCCCCTGGTGGTCAGTGTGTGTCATAGTGACCAGTCATTCCCAGTGGTTCTGCTGTTAGGGTCAATTTGCATATTACCTACCCTATTTTTTAAAAATATATTTTATTGATTTTTTTACAGAGAGGAAGTAAGAGGAATAGAGAGTTAGAAACATCGATGAGAGAGAAACATCGATCAGCTGCCTCCTGTACATCCCCTACTGGGGATGTGCCCGCAACCAAGGTATATGCCCTTGACCAAAATTGAACCTGGGACCCTTCAGTCCACAGGCCGACACTCTATCCATTGAGCCAAACCAGTCAGGCTGCATATTACCCTTTTATCATATAGGATTATTATATAGGATTACCATCAGTGAGTGTACAGCGGGAGACATGACCAAATGTGTGAAGCGAAATCCAAGTGTTAGTGAGAAATAGACTCACAATTAAATCCCATTAAGGGAACACACACTTTCTGAAATAATATACCCTTTCACGTAAAGGGGGTGGGGAGGGGAGGAAAGAGAAAGATCGGAAAAGGTGACCAAGCGTTTATTCACTGGTTCATTTGTTCATTCCTGAAAAGACAAACATTATTATCACAAGGTGCAGCTAGGGGCTAGGAAGTGAATTTCATTTTTCCAACTAATAAATTTTCCTCCAAAAGATAGAAATAAGATGGGAATGGTCAGACCAGAAGATCAGTAACAACACTTAGAAAAAAATCCTAGGAAGCAAGAGGAAGCGTTTGCTGAGGAAAGAGCATGCCCGCCTGACCATCTGTGGTGACTGAACTTGAAGGAAAAACGGCGTTGCATGTAGAGCTGGCTGTTCATGTGTGGCCTTGCCAGACAGGAACTGTTTTTAAACCACTCAGATTTTGTCTAATGTTTCCTAAGTCCATTGCCCCGTAGGAAATTGGTGTAATGAACACAGTGCCCTCACTGGGACCGCCCACTAGGTCGTTTGCTTTGTGGAGCTGGAGAGGTGTTAGAAAAGCCTTGGGTCTCCGTCTCCCCTGAGGGAGGTGGCCAGACCACACAGCTGATGCTCACTGGTTCCTGCAAGTCAGCTGGGAGCTGTACAAGATCACACTCACTGGTTTAACCGGTCAATTCAAAGCAATTGACTTGCATGTCGATGTGCTTTCTAACCAGTTGGCCTGGTCAAGTGCAAGCAGCCTTTGAGAGCCTAGGAAACTGCCACTAAGGAAAAGACAGACATGGTGCAATTGCTGATTACAAAGTTCCTGCTCATGTCGCCCACACATTAGATCATGATGAGGTGACTACACTGAAAATAAAAGCACAATGCTGCTCTGAGCCACGGGGGCAGCTGGACTACAGTTATTCAAATAGTACAATGAAATGACTGCCTTTCCCCCCATTGGTTTTTAGACAGAATGAAGGGACCAAAGGAGGGGGAGAGGGAGAGGGAGAGAGAAACATTGACGTGAGAGACACTGACTGGTTGTCTCTGCACGTGCCTTGACCAGTGCCAGGGATTGAGCCTGCATCCCAGGTATATAACCTTGACCAGGAATCAAACCTGTGACCCTCTGGTTCGAGGGCCGACACTCTAACTACTGACTGAGCTGCACAGGCCAGGGCATGACTGCCATTTTTAATTCTGAATGGATCCCCGAGTAGCTCACGCACTTTCTTGGTTACTGGGCAAACAACACATCAACCAGATAAACCTCATTACATTCTTCCCTGTTAGAGAAATTCCAAGTCTTGTAATAAATGACATATTAAAGAAAAATCTCTCTATAATATACTTCTGATAACTCAGTATTCACCTTAGTTTAAGGGCTATCTATAAAGACAAATCAAATGCTAATGAAGGAAAGTAACTAAATTTATATCCGCAACACCAAGGTTAATGGGCAAAGTTCTACATGTAAATGACCTAAAATCAGAGAAATACTATGAAACTTGCAAAAACCACACTGCAGCACAAAATACTAAACATTAAGTTCAAAGTCTTAAGAACGTAGCATGGATAAGCCCACCATTCTCTCGGGACCCTGGAAGTGCTGGGTTTACCAGCATGATCTGATTCCCTATCCAAGAGCCAATCATTTACCCCAGGGACCAGATGCAGATAATTCTTAACCCCAGGCCAGCATCTCCTTGCTATGTATTTTGTCCCTTCCAGAGTTAAATGCTTCCGTCTGCAGCTGGGTGTGCTGATCCAGCTTAAACAAAACTGGGAGGCTACAGCTGTCTAAATACAGGTGGTATGTAGGTTCTTTCAAAGAAAGCTAACTTTCACCTTTCAAACACAGCATCCTCGCATGCAGGTAACAGTGAAGCCCTTTGCTGGCTATCACATGGCTGAATTTAAAAGCCCGGGTGTACCAACGGGGACAGCACCTCAGGAGTGGATCAGCCCTAGCTGATTTGGCTCAGTGGATAGAACATCGGCCTGCAGACTGAAAGGTCCCAGGTTTGATTCCATTCAAAGGCAAATGCCCGGGTTGTGGGCTCCATTCCCCTGTGGGGGACCATGCAGGAGGCAGCCAATCAATGATTCTCTCTTATCATTGATGTTTCTATCTCTCTCTCCCTTCCTCTCTGAAATCAATTAACAAAATACTTTTAAAAAATGAGTCTGTGGATTCAGTTGGAAAATAGTTACTAGAAATCTCCACAAAACTGGAGTTAAAAAAAAAAAAAAAGAGTGGATCAGGGTCACTGCATAGCATGTGTTGACCATCACCGAATGTCCCACTGGACTTAGTTCATCTCGACCACTTTTTAAAAAATATATATTTTATTGATTTTTTACAGAGAGGAAGGAAGAGGGATAGAGAGTTAGAAACATCGATCAGCTGCCTCCTGCACACTCCCTTCTGGGGATGTGCCCCCAACCAAGATACATGCCCTTGACCGGAATAGAACCTGGGACCCTTCAGTCCACAGGCTGATGCTCTATCCACTGAGCCAAACCGGTTAGGGCCATCTCGACCACTTTTGAGAGACTTGAGACCTTTGAAAGGAAGTTTCTCAATACCTCTTTCATTTCCAATGTGTTTTGGGCCTGACACAATAGCAATTTAAAATTACGTAGAAACCCCTATTTGAGGGAAAACTTCTCATCTAAACACACAGGATGTGTTTTAAGACTTGGAAGCAGGTTGTGTAGCAATAATAGCCTTCTTTGGCCTGTTGCTCGATTCCTGTGACAGGCATCCGGGTCAGAGGGCTCTGTTCTTGAGAGGGCATCAGTCTCATAACTTTACATCTGAGGAGCCACGTTATCCTGCTGGGAGAGGATGGCCAGCACCATCGGTGGAGGCTGAGTGCCTGCTCAGGAGAGACAGGATGACAGCATGACATCCTGGCTCACAGCATGACGACCCTGAACTCAACGAAGTACTTCAGAAATGGGTTTCATTTCATCTTCTGCTGAGTTATTGCTGGTGTGGGTTGCTTCCCCCAGAGTTAATTGGGCTTCCAAACACTTGCACGTTATTTTAATGAGAAGCTAATTGTTACATGATTTGTAAGTTGGCCAAGTGAATCAGAGTAGGGTCACAACAGGGTGAGCCGGCCGCGTGGCCAGTGATAGGACTGGAAGCTCTGACCGTGGGAGGCGCACAGGCTACGACTGGGAACACTGGGTGGCAAGAGGAAGAGCTTGGGAAGCAGGCTCAGACCATGTACAGCTGCTTGTCTGGAGATCCAAGGACATTTCTATGAATTGTTTGCATGGAGCGAAAGCGGGACACTAATGGGACAAGAGCCATGGGGGTGGCCTGAGTGTGGCTGTCCCTTCTCTCTACCTCTTCAGTCTAGGAAGGCTTCCTTTCCACAATGCAAGGGTGGCATCCAGTGCTAAGATACCCCAGTGGCACTCAAAAGATGCTAGGCCCATCAAAATCCACCACTTCGGTGAGACGGATTATGGGGGGGGAGGGAGGAGGAAATAGAGAGGGGGGCTAGACATGGCACAGAAACAACTGAGGGAGACTTCACCTCCCCTTTTCTGCTATTCGAAGATTTGAACCCATTTACCCAAATCACTCCAGTTCTCACTTGGGAAACAGGAACCAAGCATAGCCTGAGTCTTGGCATGGCTCACTCACACACGCCAGCTGATCCAAGAGCCTGCATCCCAGTCGCTGGAAAAGGCACTCAATCAAAGAAACACCAAGCACAGTATTAGGCCAACTTAGTGATTTTTTTATTGATGGGCGACAACTTGATATCCTAGGCATCACTGAACTGTGTACAACTGGAGACGCAGCATTAGAGAAGAGCAGGCAGCAAAAGTAAACAGAGTGGACTTGAGATCAGTATCTTCATTATTTTGCCCATATTTCATTATGTGTACACAGAAGCATGAATGCAATTTGAAATCTTTTAATGGCAATAAAGTTACAATCACCCATCTATGTGACTAACACCTTAACTCCAAATATTTGATCTGTAATGTGTATGTAAGCAGTTTCTCATCACGCAATTATTAAAATGTTTTTTGTTTCCTATTAGGAACCAGCAACTCATGTTTTGTGTTTATTTCTTTTGAAGAACTATTTCTTCTCCAATAACTGGCTCATTTTTATCATTTATCAAAAACTAAAGGGTGGGGGAAGAAAGTGTGATGGATTAAAAAATTCATTTTTTAAGGAAAGATAAAATTCATTTTCACAAATTTACAAGTGTCGTTGCTGGTGCAGAATTCATCCTACTAAGCAATCAGACTGGGAATCAAATGCAACTTCCTTTCCAACTCAGAAATCAGCATTATTTCAAAATTATGGATTTTTGTGTATTTTTTTAAATCAAGCGGCAGTCTGTTTCAACCAAGTGATTTTGATTTGGAAGTTAGAAGACACCATAAACTGTTGTGCACAAACCCAAGGCAGCTCCTTTTCATTCTAGCCCATTTTTGCAAAAGGGAGGAAGAGTTTCTCTCTAAAGAGCCACTCAAGAGAGGAAGGAAGTCAGTGAGAGTTGGTGTTCTACAAGCAGGTGTCGGCACACACAGAGCACAGGCGGTTACAGCAGGTCCACTCGGCGGTAATAGAGGAGGTAGGCTGTGCGGTCTGCAGCGGGCTTCACCACCTGGTATTGGTTAATCACCTTGACCATCTGGTCATCGATGCGCAGCCAGCCATTCAGACCAATCTGGAAGACGTCCGTAGTGTAGTGACCACCCGTCGCACTGCTGCCGTGATGGTAGACCACTAGAAAAGAGGGCCCGGTGGGGGACCCAGTGAGACAAGCACTGCACACCAACAGCTTAAACACACCCACCTGACTGCCTCCAAAAATCTGTCTTGTGAGAAACACTTACCAAAACAGGCGGGAGAGAGAGAACTTAATGGCACAAGGCAGTTTATTCAAATACAAAGATCTTCAACAATTTACAATAATGTATACACGTCCATCTTAACATCTTTTAAATGTTCAATACGTCACAAACAATAAAACAAATCCTAATAAAATAGGGTTGTTCCATTTGTCAGCCCTTTAGGCAAGGGTTATCAGCCAGCTGAATATTTAATAGTTTAGAGAGAATGCTGGAAATCAGAACATAAAAGACACCCCCACAGAGCCACAGTATAAAGTAATCAACATTTGAAAACACACCTAGAGACTTACAAAAAGTTCATGCCCTTGATCTAGCCAAGCCCACTTCAAGAATCTTCTAAATCTTAGACACAGATTTTATAACAATGGAAAAACCTAAATACCCACTAGAAAGAATTAGTGAGTTACATTACAACTAGAGGCCCGGTGCTTGAAATTCATGAACTGGGGGTAAGGAGGAGTCCTCAGCCTGGCCTGTGCCCTCTCACAGTCTGGGAGCCCTCAGGGGATGTCTGACTGCTGTGGAGGAGGCAAAGGCTCCTGCCACTGCCCATGGGCATGAGCTCGGCTTTTGGCTGAGCAGTACTCCTCCTGTGGGAGCGCACTTACCACCAGGGGGCAGCTCCTGCATTGAGCATCTGCCCCCTGGTGGTCATTGAGCATCACAGCAACCAGCTGTTCTGCTGTTCGGTCATTTTGCATATTAGCCTTTTATTATATAGGAGGATAAGTGGAATTTTCATGGAACTGATTGTGATATAGGAATATGTTATATTACATGAAAAATTTATGAGAATCCTAAGTTTTCTAAGAAATGTCTTCTATGGTGACTCATCACCCACCTCACCGAAGGCAACACAAAAGAAAGGATAACGAAGAAGCTAGAAAACGCTAATAAAGACAGCCAGAAAAGCAAGCACAACTGTTGCAATAATTATCAAAAGCGACATAAAGCTTCCAAGGCACAGGAGACTCAGGCTACCGAAGAGAAAGAATGGAAGAAAGGCCTAGAAGACAAGCTGGGACCACAGGAGCTCCAGGCTCCTGGTTCTGGGACAAGGCTGTTCAGCAACGCCCTTACCCACCCACCTCAGAGGGGGATTCCTGTGCCTGACTGAGAAGCATATGAGCTCAGACCACCTTCTCATGCACACCTGGCAGTGCCATTACGAAGAGTTTGGAACTCCCAGCCCAGCTGGGTGACTCCATGTCACAGCCACTCCAAGCACCATGTACCACAGGTAACGCATGACAGCAGAAAAAGGTCACATTCTCAAAGTGCCAGCCTGGCGGCCTAAACCTACTCCTCTGTCTCAGACACAGAAACAATCATGTCAAACAAGGTCTTGTGTTGGGCTCAGTTTAGAGCCAAGAGGGTATTTTGTCAAATTCCAAGCACCAAATTTCAAGTAAAATACACATTTTCAAATGATTTCCTGACTTAAAAATTCCATAGCAATAACAATAGTGAAATCTATTCCTTATGTTAAGTGGCATTATGGCAAAATTGTGCCTGAGAAGAAACCCTTTTATCATTGCTTTAATAGGGAATTAGTGTACAAATTTACTTACCTGCGAATAGTCTATAGGTTCTGTTGCATTTAAAATTCTTATTTTTAACTCCTGGAGAAAGCAGCTCTGAAAAACAAAATATCAACAGCTCTGATCTATAAAAGCACTTACAGAGTCTCAGAGTAACAGACGCAAAAGCTAACAAGTCTTCACTTACAGAACTACCTGGTGGACCAGGGAAACAAAACTCCACCCTTTATTTGCATAAAAAGTGGCCCCCATGAAGAAATTTGCTGTGCAGTGTAGTAAAAGACATAATCAGCAACCAACCCATCCAAGAACTATGAGCAATATGCTGAAACTATTAAGCTCATGCTAGGAACCCCTTAAAAGCAGATGTTCTAAAAAGAGGGGGGGTGGTTGCCCACTTAAAGGCAAAACATTCCTGGAAAACCCAGGCAGTAAAATATTTTACGTGGGGGTCAGGCTTCAACTACACAATAGTGATATGGCTTCTCCACAGAGGTTCTGACTACCAGCTGGTGCAGGCCAAGTCTCTTGTCCTTAAAGCACCCAGTTCCCTTTTACAAAAGCACCACTCAGATGCTGGGAAGAGTTCATCTGGAGATTACCGGCTCCTCTATTTCTCAGCTCTGTCATTTCTCCTTCTAGAAAGATCTGAGGTGGCAGTTAATATAAAAATATATGTAACAAGAAAAAGCCATGCAAATAAAATCAGTAGGAAACCACACAAGCCAGTCCATCTAGGTGGTTAATTTGGGGGTGAGGGAAGGTGCAAGAGTGGGTCAAAGGATGCCTGTTGGACTGTTGGCGTGCCGTTTCCTGAAAACTATGTAGATTGGGACGATGACCCAGTATGTGATACTCAGCTGGAGTTTCTTCCCAGTTCTGGTCCTCAGATGGGATCAGAAAAACGTGCTGCCTAGGAATGAAGCAGCTCACTATGAGAGGAGGGGAGGACCATAAACTGGCACAGGAGTCCAAATTTTTAGCCACAGGAAGAAATGGAAGCATAAGGCTGCCATCCACCAGTTCCTGAGTCACCTGGCCCAAAAGGCAGGGCAAGTGAGTGCCGTGCTGTGGGGAAGGAGGGAAGGTGACAGGGACTCGGGGCTCTACCCGACCCAGAGATGCCATATCGTCCTCTTTCCTGTTTTTCAGACACTCTGATTATTTTGAGAATCACCTCTAACTTGCGTTGCTCCGATCAAGCTTCACTATCAGAAAACATTTTTCACAAATTCTGAAGCTTTCAAAAAAAGCTGCTTCAAGCTGTACTTATAGCAAGACAACCTGAACTTGGTGCTTTTCCCAGAATGTGCCGCTGCTGCTAAGCCCACATTACCTGATGGAAACTCGTGGCAACACACAAACCTAACAGGTATGTTACTGCGACCAGGTCAGGGAAGCCCCCAGAATAGGGAACATTCCCAATTCACTAAAGAAAACCACTTAACCAGACTGATCCACACAGTTGTGAATATGTAGTATAAGAAAAATTATTTTGTACCATTATTCTACAAATTAATACTCATTTTGATGAATAAAATCTATTTTTTCTAATCTAGTATGATTGTTTTATTTTTGCCTTTATTTTTAAAAAGCCATTTTAATGAGAATTTGAAAAAAGGTCTATTGAAAGTCAAGAAATTCCTTCATCCTGACCTTCTACAGAAATGCTCATGTGTCAAATGTCCAGGCGCACTGTCACCATAAACGCTGTTGCCTTACATATTTCTCACCTTTACTAATTTCCAAGTCCACAGGATATTCAATATTTTTTATGAGCTTCTGACATCCGCCAGTCTTCTCGTAAACAAATCGTTTCAGGTGCAGCACAAGGACAGGAGGAAGCTTTTCCAGGGTCACTCTCCGACTAATCTCGACCTGGGACACAAAGCACACACAGGTCTAGTGGCCACCTGACTCCAGCAGTAGAGGCCACACCCCTTCCACTCAAAGACCTCCGAGGGCCAACTCCTTACAGTACATGGCAGAGCTTCTGAACATTTCTGGGGTTGTGAGATCTTTTCAACACCTTAGAAAGCTACTGGCGTTCTTCTTAGAAAAAATGCATATATCTTTGTAAACACCACTGCATAAGATCCCTTGGGTACCTGAGCCCATCTGTGAACTCACGTTAACAATCTTTGTTCTGTGGCACTAACGACAAATTGGCATAACCATAAAAAAGCTAACTTAGTGGTACCCTGACTTATATGTTTATTAGTTTTGCTTTTAAATAACTCTCATAGTGTTGATAAAACTAAGGCTGATGTGTTGCTTGAATTAGATGCATTAACCCTAAAACTACTTATTCTAACCCTTTCATAGCTTCTAATAAATGCTTTTTATTGAATGTAACTTAATATATAATTTCACAGATCTAATGAATGCTTATTAAAATGCGATTTCACAAACAACACTTCATTCCTTTATTGTTCTCTATACTTACAAACTCTTTAAGAACAGATAACATAACCACCGTGTCTTAGTATTCTAGTGTTTCTGTATCTAACAGAATCTGTGACTGAATGAAAATCTGACTGAATGAAAAGCGTGATCACAGCCCAACAGCTGAAACTAGGAATGATGGCAACGGATTCCTCACCTGAGAATTGGGAGAGCTGGAATGAAGTATCTCTGGATGCTTCTCAGTGTGGTGGCCTGTCATTCTTACCTTAACTTTTTGTACACCATAAGCGTCTATAGATGCAATTAAATTCAAAATATTGTGTCGTGCCCTAGCTGGTTTGGCTCAGTGGGTAGAGCGTCGGCCTGTGGACTGAAGTGTCCCAGGTTCAATTCCGGTCAAGAGCACATGCCCGAGTTGTGGGGCTCGATCACCAGTAGGGAGCATGCAGGAGGCAGCCAATCGGTGATTCTCTCTCATCACTGATGTTTTTATCTCCCTCTCCTTCCTCTCTGAAATCAATAAAAATATATCTTTTTTAAAAAAATTTTTATATCGTGGCATATGGGAATGGTTTCCATTTTGGACACGTGGCAGTTAACTGGTTAAACCTGAAGCAGTTCACTAGGTGGTTAATCTAAAATTCTTAAATGTGAGACGTATACAGTGCCTTGTCCCAGAGCAGATAGGGAAAGCAGCTGAAACGAGTAGCTTCCAGCCTGAATTGGCAGTGGAGATCGAGCTGGGAGACAGCCTGCAGCTGGATAAGACAGAAGACTCCTGAGAGGAGAGAAAAAACTATATAACCAGATACCCAGAGAAGATAGGAGACAAAGAAACAGCCCGCACATGAAAGAAAAACAGGCATCACCAGAAAGGGAAGTAAATGAAATAGAAGCAAGCAACTTGTCGGAGAAAGAATTCAGGGAAATGGTCATAAGGTGGATGAAAAGAATGGAATACAAATTTGACAGTATGTGTAAGAACCAAGAGGAAATGAAGAAGAACCAAGAAGAAATGAAAAACGACATCACTGCTATGAAGAACTCAATAGAAAGCATCAAGAGTAGACTAGAAGAAGCAGAGGACCGCATCAGTGAGCGAGAAGACAAGGTAGAAAAAAATACCCAAGCAGAGCAGCGCCTAGAAAAAAGAATTAAAAAGCAGGAGCAGAGCCTAAGAGAACTTTGGGACAACACAAAACGAAACAACATACGCATAATAGGGGTGCCAGAAGGAAAGGAAACTGAGCAAGGAATAGAAAACTTGTTTGAAGAAATAATGACAGAAAACTTCCCTGAAATAGGGAAGAAAAAACCCACGCAAATCCAAGAAGCTCACAGAGTCCCAATAAAAATGAATCCCAAAAGACCAACGCCAAGGCACATTATAATTAAACTGGCAAACACCAATGACAAAGAAAGAATCTTAAAAGCGGCCAGAAAGAGACAGAAAGTTACCTACAAAGGCTCCCCAATCAGACTAGCGACTGATTTCTCAACAGAAACACATCAGGCAAGAAGGGAATGGAATGAAATATACAAAGTCATGCAAAGGAAGGGTCTGAATCCAAGAATACTGTACCCAGCAAGGCTATCAATCAAAATTGAGGGTGAAATTAGGAGCTTCACAGACA
>PVJC01029266.1:0-10922 GCA_004026665.1 Murina feae
TAGCATTTGCAGGAGTATGGATGGAGCTGGAGAACATAATCCTAAGTGAAATAAGCCAGTCAATGAAAGAAAAATACCACATGTCCTCACTCATCTATGGATAATAATAACAATTATAAACTGATGAACAAAAATAGATTCAGAGGCAGAGCAACATCAAACAGACTGTCAAATTACAGCAACAAGGACAGGGACGTTGAGGGTGGATAACAGATCTGCCAAGGGACTTTTGTGTGAGCATTTAAGCATAACCAATGGACACAAAACACTGGGGGGTAGGGGAGGCTGGGGGTAGGGCAGGGGGAAAAAGGGACATATGTACTAATCTTTGTAAAGCTTTATGTAATTTTAAAAAATGTAAAAAAAATTAAAAAAAAAGAAAACAAAGAAAAAAAAAAGAAAAAAAAACAACAACAACAAAAAAAACAGCATTTGAGTTATAGCCATAAACTGTTCCCAAAGTTTATAGGTAAGTGAAGTGCTTGAAATTCAAAATGCTTTTTGCCAGGAGGAATAGGTTATCTGTCTTGGTTATGTTCTTACACTGGCTCACAGAAATCTGTTTATCTTCCTAAATGCCTGAAGTATACCACCGCTCACATAACACGATAGACACTGGCACAAGGAAAACAATTTGTGTACTTCCAATGAGTCAAGGTCTCTCCCTTTCCCTCGACTTGTCTCCTCACTCAGAGTCAGGAAGAATGGCCATCTTGGTGCCAATGGGGGTGGGTATAAGAGTTAGAGCTAAGACACCGAGAAGACTCTAGGGGAAATGCTGAACAATGAGGGGTAGTCTCCAGGAGCTTGGACTCGTAGAGGAGGAGCAGTGAGGGCCATAACCTCATTCCCTAAATTCTTCCAACTCTGCCAGGTCAGTTAGTATTGTTATTTTCTCTTACCGAATGCCACATGAAAGGCCGAACTTTTCTTGTCTATTGACTTTGGAAGTGTTTCTCACTGACAGACTAAAATTGCATCAAAGTATAAATAGAGTAGCATCTCTCTCTCTCTCTCTCTCTCTCTCTCTCTCTCTCTCTCTCTCACCATTCCCTCTCTCCCTCTCTTTTCTTCAACATTTTAGGTTATCTTAAGTATATTTCTTCATAAGATGTGGAGTAGGATTTGGCATTCTGGAGTAAAGAGATAAGGCATAATGGATACACCTATGAAGATAAATATTCAACATGAATTGGATGTGCCAAGGAGCTAGCATGGTGTTCTCGGGAGACTGAGATCTCAGGTGGGGCTGAAGAAAATTGGTGGAAATTAACGGATTTGCAGCTTATCTACTTTCCTTACGTTATCTTGCCTCTGACAACCAGCCCAGCCATGATCATGAACTCTTCTCATAAGTCTGATGAATAAAAGTTCCAGGAAAGAGTTCTCATTGGAAAAGAGGAGATAGATCACTCCAAGCATTGTTTTGCAGAAAAAGTAAGCAGAAATAATGAGAAAAGGGGCTGTTTGGGGAGGGAGGCAGATTTCCAGAAGGCACTGGTCATTCTTGGTCAATTATTTGTGTGTAATGGACAGCTAAGCCACCTAAGTCAAGGACTGCCTGAGTGCATCCTAAAGGCAGCAATGGCCTACTTCATTAAATGACACATAATGTTCTCGCACTAGTGTGTCAAAACAGAAAAGTAATTGCTAGTCTTATTATCTTAAGTTGCATATGCCATGACCTGGAAGTCAGTATGTAACAAGAAATGTTTTCTTAAAGAAGTGAACATAATTTCCTGGAAAATTAGCATAAGTAAAGTCTATAAATTAGCAGCCAGATTAAAAACAAATGTTCTTCATTTTTAAAGAATACACTTGCTAAAAAAAAGACAAAATAATTTGTTTTTATTTTCATGAGCTGCATGTCGCTATTAAGACCAGCTTCTTATTTTATTCTGAATATTTTTTATAAGCAAAAACTGTACAGGGACAATTAATGTATAAAATCTTGAGAGGTGATTCTATTTAAAATTACTACAGACTTATCTATACTTTTCTCAATTAAAACAACACTTATTACACATAAAATACCTTGCTCGTTGTGAATTGTGCACCATGCTTTAAAAAATATAGAGAAATTACAACAGAGTCTATGTTCATAGCTAGTTTAAAAAATAAAAATTCCTGCAAGTTTATAATCAATTATTTGGCATTTTGAATAAAATGCATCCTTTCCATATACTATGGTAATTTATGTAGAAAAAAATCCATTCCACAAATATTTAGTTCTAATTTTCATGACTTTTATGCTTTGAAATCTTAATGTTATGATATATTATTAAATAGTAAAAATAATTAGACTAACATTTTGGTGGAATTGTTAGGTCAGCTGCTATCATTGGTTGTTAAATACAAGAAAGGGTGTTGGTAGGACACATATTATAAGAGGAGTCTTGCCAATTAGTAAATCAAAATTTCTCCTCCCTCAATAAGGTTAAACTAAAAGGTGTAGGAGCAAACATATGACAGTTTACTGTTAAATATCCTAAAGCAGTGTCTTAACAATAACTCTAATTACAGTCGCCACTGCTTTGACCTGATAAGACAGAAAACAATACTGCTGCTACTCTTTGTCTACCTGAGGATGCTAAGCAGCTGATGGGACATAAGCACTTTTGACAGCCAGATTAATTATAACCTAGCTGAATGTATTTATTTAGAGTAGAATTTTTTTAAACAAAAGAAGAGGAAATCGTAGTGAAAGCTGTCAGAATATTTCTGACTATCGCTAATGACCATATCTAATAGCTAGAAAATGTTAATTTTCTTGAGATTTTCCTCTTATTTTTACAATGTGCTCAACGTATTTTCCAGTTCCACAGGGACATTTACAGAAGGGCCTCTGAGTTGCCAAAGTAGGTCAAAATGATGGCCAGTCTTTTTCAAAAGAAACATTTCAAGCTTGATCACTTCTTGATTTGGTAAAGTGAAAACAAATACCATCCTTCCAGAAGTTAATGAGTTTAGAATTCCTCTGTTCTGGTTGTGTCATAATAGTGCCTTATTAGAATTGGTGTATTTGGTAGCTTCAGGAGTAAAGAGTATATATTATAATACCCAACTGTGTCATGGCTCAGTAATGCTATTTAAAGAAGAAACACACACACGAGTGGCCAGATAATTATGACCACCTGATGTATGTAGGCAAATTAGCTATAATTTTGCACTGAAGTTGCTATAGGGCCAGACCATTGTAAATAGGGAAGCAGGTTGTTTACCATGACAATAGAAGTGATTTTTTTCTGAAGATATGGGTAAACAATATGATTTAACAGCCTTTGAACATGGGAAGAAGAAGGAAGAGGAGAGAGATAAAAACATCAATTATTAAAGAGAATCATTGATCAGTGTGTCTCCTGCATACTCCCCACTGCAGATCGAACCCACAACTCAGGCATGTGCCCTTACTGGGAATTGAACATGACCTCCTGGCTCATAGGTCAATGTTCAACCACAGAGCCACACTGGCCAGGCTGAAGATGAATTTTGAATATTAATTCCTCTAGCCTTCTATGTCAACATATACATGAACTATATATAAGTCATGTCAAAAAATGGTATTGTTCAGAATACAAAAATTTAAAGCCACTGAGTATACAACAGACAAATTATGTATGTGGTGACCTTGATCATCATTTTTCTTTCTGATTAATATTTTTTAACTGGAGATAATTTATATGAAACTGAAGCACCTATATTTTCAAATTCTGAGCCAAGCCTAAGCCTTATTGCCATGACAAAAGTTAGTAACCATTCTATTTTTAATTAAAAAGTCTTATTGGATGACTGGGAAAGAACTGATTATAAACAGATATTGCATCCTACTCACTGTATCTGGTATGTTTTATTGGTCATCACAGAAAAGGAATGTCAGGTCAAATAAAAGTACATACTAGTGTCAGTAAAGGATAACTGCTGCTAAAAAGCAAGACAAAAATATCAGTGGTTACTGGTAATGAAGTTTATTGTTCACTCATACTTACTTTTCACTCAATGCTGATGTTTTGTGAGTGACGTCACATGCTGTAATTCACGGACAGAGGCACTTTTTATCTTATAGCTACTTCATCCCTCAGGGTCTTAGAGATACTTGGTGGGTTCTCTGCAGGTAGCTCACAGTGCGAGACAGCAAGAGAGCTGAGGGTGGGAGGTGGGGAATTTAAATGGATCACACCTAGAAGTGGAATGTATTTATTTTCACCATATCCCATTGGCTAGGATTTAGTCACATGGTCTACCTGCAACTAACTGCAGATGAAGCTAGGAGAAGCACTCTTGCTGTTTCCAGGAAGAAAAGAAAATAAGTCTGGGGAAGTAATAAAGATCTCACAAAAATTAAAAAAGGAGAGTTAATAAAAGTAATAGTTTCATTTTAAAAACATTGCTAATAAGTGGCCTATTGTAGTATAACTTGGAGAAGCAAGAAATTGGATATATGGTCCCAGATCTCTGGGGCTAGAAATCATAACTACATAATAGAACACCCCTTTTTATGTCATTATCCATTTTGTGACATTATAAAATGTATTTGAAGTGTTATCTGATTTTTAAATAGTATAAAAATATAAAATAATTGAAAGCAAATCTAACAATTCCTGAAAGGGGCAACACTGCTTTTTTCTTCAAATGCTCTTATCTCTAATGAAAGTTGAAGCTTCACTGAGGAACAATTTTAAAGGTATAGAGGTTAAAATCAATCTTTCACATGGTTGTTGCACGGTCAGATAGTCACAGGATAAACAACATAATCAATTTTGCATGTGGTCTGTCTTCTGTAACAATATTCTGTTTGCAGTTGACTTTTCTGTGCTTCTAATTCTAGTTACACATCAAGATATATAGTCACCATTTGAAGCAATTTTGTTAAGCATTCCTAATAAGCTAACCAAAATAAAAAACAAACAAAAAAACTCAACACCTATAGCACATCGCATTGCTTCATACAATGAAAATATAAAGTGTTCATTTTATCTGAAATATTGAGGAACAGTCTCAATGATATATGTGGGATCTATGTAGGTTAGTGGGTCAGTTCCAAAAATTATACGAAATCACAAAAGACCCTGAATAGCCACAGCAATCTTGAGAAAGAAGAACAAAGTTGGAGGAATCATGCTACCTGATATCAAACTATACTACCAGTCCATAGTTTGAATAGAGAGCCCAGAAATAAACTCATACCTTTATGGTCAATTAATATTTGACAAAAGAAGGAAGAATATTCAATGAGGTAAAGACAGTCTATTCAGTAAATAGTGTTGGGAAAATTGGACAAATACATGCATGAAAATGAAACTAGACCACCTTATTACAACATAACCAAGAATAAACTCAAATGAATCAAAGACTTAAATGTAAGACTTGAAACCATAAAAATCTTAGAAGAAAACATAGGCAATTTTGCATGTGGTCTGTCTTCTGTTAAATCTAGGATTTTTCTTGTAACAATATTTTTTCTGCTATATCTCTTCAGGTAAGGGAAACAAAAGAAAACATAAACAAATGGGACTAGATTAAACTAAAAAGTTTGCACAGCAAAAGAAATGACCAACAAATGAAAAGACAGCTGAGTGAATGGAAGAACGTATTTGCCAATGATACATCTGCCATAACAAGGGATTGATAGCCAAGATTTATAAAAAACTTACACAACTCAGCACCAAAAATAAAAAAACAATCCAATTAAAAAATGAGCAAAGGATCTGAATAGACCTTCTCCAAAGAGGACATACATATGACCAACAGACATATGAAAAGATGCTTAATGTCAAAGAAATACAACTTAAAATCACAATGAGATGTCATCTCACACTTGTCAGAATGGCTATGATCAATAAATCAACAAACAGCAAATGTTGAGAATGTGGAGAAAAGGAGACCCTCATGAACTGTTGGTAGGAATGCAGATTGGTGCAGTCACTGTGGAAAGCAGTATGGAGTTACCTCAAAAAAAAAAAATAAAATGGAACTGCCTTAAGACCTAGAAATTCAATTCCTGGGAATTTATCTGAAGAAACCTGAAACATTAATTCAAAAGAATATGTACTTTCTATGTTCATTGCAGCATTATTTACAATAGTTAAGATTTGGAAGCAGCCAAGTGCCCATCAGTAGATGGGTAGGAAAAAAGTCTGTGGTACATTTGCACAATGGAATACTACTAGGCCATTAAAAAAACACAAGGAAATTTTAAGCTTTGCTGTAGCGTGAATGGACCTGGAGAGCATGCCAAATAAAATAAGACAGTCAGAGAAAGACAAATATGATTTCACTTATATGTGGGATCTAGTGAATAAAATAAACTAACAAACATAATAGAAACAGACTCATAGATACAGAGAGAGGAGAGAAGGGGATAGGTTTGGGTGAAAATGGTGAAAGGATTCAGAAAAAAAAAAAAGCTCATAGACACAGACAACAGTATGGTGATTGCCAGAGGATAAGGATGTAGAGGAAGGTTGAAGAGGATAAAAGGGATAAATGGTGATGAAAGGAGACTTGACTTTGGGTGGTGAAAATACTATAGAATATGCAGATGGTGTTTTATAGATCTGTACACTTGAAACCTGTATGATTTTATTAGCCAAAGTCACTGTAATAAATTCAATACAAATAATAAAAAAAAGAAAACCCAACACATCCTGAATCTCCTGAGTGAATGTTTCTTTTTCATTTCTAACTGAAATGGATCTCACTGAGGGTTCTCTCAAGTAGTAGTGTGGTTTTCTTCTATCACCTCAGTTAGCTGCTTCCGGGTCTCTGTCCAGCACCTTCCCTATTCGTGCCATCAGATTATACTCATAGTTGTATATTCCTCGTGTGATCATCTACACATCACAGTTCCCATGTAAATCATCTCCACCTCTTAATTCCTTGAAAATCTAGTCATCATCTATCACCATACAAAGTGATTACAATTTTATTGACTGTATAATACCAACTTCTTTTTTCTCCACATCATTTAATATAATCTGACAAAGAATGTTTTTACTTGTTAATCTATCTACTTCTATCATTGTCTACTGGCATGTAAGCTCAGCCAGCACTTACATGTTTTATTTACTGATATATATGTTAGTCTATATGAGTACTTGGTACAAAGTAGATACACAGTAGCATTACTTGGATGAATAATTTAAAAATTAAGGAATAAAAACGTTTACCACATGTGATTCCAGTCCTACCATACCTTTTAGTACGAATTATTATGGACATTTTTCTGGTTTGCCTTAGAAAAATTAAGTAAACCTTTTTTCATAGAGTAAGCAGTACTGTTATATCATAGAGAAAATGCTTTGCCCCTCCCATTCTTCTACTTTCCTTTATTTCTCTTTGAAATGTTGTATTAACTTTTTAAATAATTATAATTGATTTGGGCATGCTAATCTATTCAAGCAGATTAGTGTTATTGTTCCTCTGGGGTGGTGGGGGGGGGACAAATATGCTGACCAGCACACACACGTACTAACACATTAACAGAAAGAACACAGATTTTTCATGCAATTTTTTTTTCCAGGGCAGTAGGAAAAATCTTTGTTAAGAAATCAATATTTGGAATGCGTTTAGATCATTATATTTGAGTGACTGCTACCTGCAAATGCACAGAACAATAGATCTGCCAAATATAATCAAGAAAAGAAACAGATTTTTTACTGGCATTACTCCACAATAAAATCCAGTAGCATGACAGATCAGCAAATGCAAGTGCTCTGTCAAGCAATAACATACTGTCCAAGTAATACACAAATGTATTTGTCCCAAGCAAGGCAAGTGAAGCTGTAGGAATATTTCTAATATGTATTTGCCTTGTTTATTTTAAATCTTTATTACTGAAAGCAATACATATGTCTCTTTTTCCCCCCATTCACCTCTTCTAGCCCATCACACTCTTGCCCGCTGCCGCAGGCCTTCACCACCCTATTGTCTGTGTCCATGGGTTATTCACATATGCATACCACCCACCCACACCCGCCTTCCTTCTGAGATTAGACAGAATGTTTTAAATGATCTATCAGAAGCCACTAAACTTGGAAATTCATGATGTAGGCAACACCATTTGTATCTTTATATTTTTTCTCTTGTCAAATGAAATGATTGCTTTGTGAATGTCTTAGTTTCTTTTCCATCTTTTAATAAATATGCTGCAAGTTTTGGAAAAATAAAAATGAATGCTTCAATAGAAAATGTACAAGTAAGTCCTAGAAAATTCTTAAAGCTGTTTGCTCTGAACAAGCAACTCGTATATGAAACAAATGTAGGGAAAAAAAATCAATTAACTTGGGTAGGCATATTATCTCTTCTTGTACTGTGATGTTTAATGATTATTCTTTATATATAATAAATGAGAAAATAGTGTGAGGTTAAAGATAGAGCTTAGTGACAAAGAAATGGTCAGTAATTTGTACTGAAATGCTGCACGTACAACTGGGCAAACATATTTCAGATGTGATATCAGACTGAGATTACACGTTAGTTTCTCTTTGCTTCTTGTATCTGATTTTGATGTAATGACTGAAAGACAATAGCTTTTTTTTTTTTTAAAAAAAGATTATACATCCTGAATCATTCATTTCCAGAAAGCATTTACTGAAAGCCTAGTATATACTAGGTTCTGTGCTGGGAACCACACACTTAAGAATAAATAGATTGTGACCTCTAACTTTTATCACTGTGATGTCATGCAGGAGAGAATGACATATAAACAGAAAATGACACCAAAGCCTCAAGAACCAACAGAATCACAAGATTGTGATTTATTATATTTTTTATATCATGAATGATTCCATTACTAGGAAAAAAAATCAGTGGCCACTGGATTGATTTTTGCATTATCAAATAATGATTTTATCTTTTAAGCATCTAAAAACAAAGGCAAGTGTGAGTCAGAAAACTTCATTCTTTGTAATTGTATGTCAACTAATTGAGTAGCTATTCAATTAATTTAGCTCCTGAGGACTTTTGTAATCCCGCTAAATATATTTTGTAAAGCAATTTGGTAAATGGTTTGGGCTCCCATTTCTTTATTTCAAAATGAGGACAGTAATAGCTCCGTAGGTCTTCTAGACTTCTCAAATGAGATCATAAATTCAAAACTGGAGACTGGTTGATGGTAAAACGTTACCCTTGAACTCAGGAGAGCTCCCTTTGTGTCGTGGCTGACTCATCTTGAGTAACTCACATATCTCTAAGGACCTATTAAACGAAGAATTTGTTTGATGATTGCTAAGGTGACTTTTAAAATTCATCACCTTATTAATGTAAGGTATCATCATTATAAAATATAAGTAATTATGATAATGCAGGACATCTGTATTGTCAGCCACTGTTTTATTTTAAAAATATTTCACAGTGTGGTATTCTCAGGCAAAACACAATGCATTGGTCTGCTGGCGGTGGTGCAGGGACTGTTTCCATTTTTTTTTTTTTACAGGGTGCCTCAGAAACTCAAACGACCCTGTCTCCAGTTTCAATGAATGCATTAGCAATTTCTCCAAACACCAACAAGCCTAAGTTTCCCTCCTACCTAGAGTTTTAAAATCTACAGGACACCTTGGGTGCAGTGTTTTTCCTGAAAGCCTGGTCTCCAGAAGGCAGCATTTCCAGGAACGGGGCACACCGTCAGCTCATCTGTGTTTGTCACCACCTCGTTCCCAGAAGAGCGTCTGTGGCTTTTGGAGAGAATGCTGTACTTCTGGGAATGGCGCCCAGAACATGCAAGCTTCTGTGTCGTTTTAGAAAGTCAGAGAGGGGAGGATAAAATCTGCCTCTGCTGTGATCTTTTATGAGCAGTCATCAATCCCGGGGCTAATAGCTACAGTATTCATATAATCTTATTTGTGGATTTTATTTATCCATTTTTTAATCCTCACCCAAGCATTTGTTTTCATTGGTATTAGAGAGAGAGGAAGAGGAAGAGAGAAACAATGATGAGAGAGAGAAACATGATTCGTTTCCCCTTACTGCATCCCCACCAGGAGTGAACCCACAACTCAGGTGAGTGCCCTGACAGGAATCGAACCAGAAACCTTTTGGCATATGGTACTACACTTTAACTAACAGACACCAGGGCAGAGTGCATTTATGGATTTTTTTTAAAAAAGACATTTCCTTTTATGTAAGTAGGGAATTTTCTTTTGTTTCTCCTCTTTGTACTCACAAAGGGATAACACCCACATTAATAATGACCAATGGCATGATTGACATACATAAGCGATATGCATAAATCAAGTAAAATTATGTACCCTCAGCTAAAAGGAAAACTCACAATTATTAAAAGAATTTTACAGGTAACTTGCACATTTTATAAAAGCTTCACTCTTAAATATATGCAATAATAACTTGTGCATTTTATAAAAGCTCCAGTCTTACACATATACAATAACTGTTCTACTATTTGGCTATTTCTTTTAATGTGCAATACAAAAATATAACTAACACACCCAGCATAAGACTTAATAAATGTTTTGCTGCTTTATGATGCAGATAAAGTAAATGGTGACAAAGTAATCTGTATTATTATGGGCAAGTCAGTTACAGATGTGAGGCTCAGAAAGTCCAGAAGGAATTAAGCCTTTACAATGAAATCTTTCACCATTATTGTTTGCAAGTATGAGCAGAGGAGGATATAATTCAGGGATATGGTTTTCACATGCTGAACTGACATGTAGGAAACTCAGTTTTTTCTTCAAGGCTTCAGGATTCCATTTCTAGAAGTTAATATTAAGCCTGCCAATTATGTATACATAAAATAAGTATGAGTTGAAATTGATTTTGTGCTCTAAATTTATATATAAATATACATATTTGTGTGTATATATATATATAATTGATTTCTTCTCTATTAAACTTATTTTGTATCAGTAGTTTAAAAAAGAGAATGCTAGTGCACAAAGAGTGAAAGTTATCTATATATATAAAGA
>PVJC01029266.1:11022-22086 GCA_004026665.1 Murina feae
AGGCCAGCAGAGGGGGCAGTAAGGAGTGACCATGCTGGCAGGGATGTTCCCCCTGCCAGGAGTTGGACATCCCCTGAGGAGTCCCAGATTAGAGAGGGTGCAGGCTGGGTTGAGGGGACCTTCCCCCCATGCACAAATTTTGTGCACTGGTGCTCTAGTTTCAATATAATAGGAAGTGTCAAAATGTGAACATGATTAAAGTGCTCTAAACAGCCCTGACTAGTTTGGCTCAGTGGATAGAGCATCGGCCTGCGAACTGAAGAGTCCCGAGTTCGATTCCAGTCAAGGGCATATATCTTGATTGTGGGCACATCCCCAGTAGGGGACGTGCAGGAGGCAGATCAATGTTTCTAGCTCTCTATCTCTCTCCCTTCCTCTCTGTGAAAAATCAATTTAAATATATTTTTAAAAATAGAATAAAATAAAGTGCTCTAAACAGTGTCAGGCACATAGTATAACTATTAAATTATAGTTATTATTACCAACACTACTATTAATATTGGTAGGTTTGATTTTTATGAAGTTTGCATATACAGGGAGACACATTGATTAATTACCTTAATTTTCTGTTTGGGTTTTAGAAGTAATCACTGAAAAATAAATATTGAAGATATTATGAAAAAACTAGAGGTCGGTGCATGAAATTCGTGCATGGGGGGGGGGGGGGCATGTTCCTCAGCCCGGCCTGCACCCTCTCCAATCTGGGACATCCCTCTCACAATCTGGGACTGCTGGCTCCTAACCACTTGCCTGCCTGCCAGCCTGATTTCCCCCTAACTACTCCCTGGCCAGCCTGATGGCTCCCAACTGCCCTCGCTGCTGACCTGATCACCTACAACTTCCCTCCCCTGTTGTGACCTGTCTCCTCTGTGCAAGGTGGCAGAAACCCTGGGACCAGCCTCCTCCATGCTGCACAGAGCCATGGACACTCAGGCCTCACCACACAGAGAGGCCATTGGGCCCTGCCTCTACTGTGCATGTGGCCATCTTATGATGGCCATCTTGTGATGATGTGATGGTGTGATGTCACCTAGGCTATTATTAGTCTAGATATTTGAAATTTAAATTTTCATGAAACTGTAAATAAGAACAAGCTAATTTTTATAGGTCTTGAAATGCTTCCAAATCCTGATGTGACACTATCTGACCTTAAGCATCATTGTGAAACTTCCAAAGAATGAAACAAAGTGGAAAGATGTTAAAGCATTTTAGGAACTTGTTAACACTCTCACTGGCAAAAAATGCTGAAACTTTAGACTAGCCATGTACCATGTTTTATTTGCTTTCAAAGCTTATATTTGCTGGAGTAAGTTGCAAATAAAGTTATCACGTGCTATATCGAAAAAGGTTTAAATAATAATCAGGGACAATACAAGCAAAAGAACTGGGAGGATGCTTCAAATAAAATAGTTCATTGTAAGGTCACAGATATAGCTAAAAACTAAGGCAATAAATATTAACATGGCTATAATAAAATATAGACTATTCACTCTAAATAGATAATCCTCTGTGTTGTTATTTGTTGTGTTATATATGAGCTAAATACTGTGACCATGGAGACCTTTTGTTCTGCCAATCTTTGCCAACTAGTACAACTGGAGTAGAGATTTTAAAACTTATTAACAAGTTCATGACATAGTCCAGAAGTGATTTATAAGGATAAGCACAAAGAGTACTAAAGTCACAGTTGGTGCAAAGTAAGGATTTCTTCACATAGTCAATCTGTATCACAGGAAATAATGCACCATATCCCACACCCGCTGTCCTCCACCCACACTGCCCCAGATGTGCAGAAGACATGGGAGCATTCATAAAATGTAAAAACATACCAATCATTGTAAAGAGAGGCCACTGAATTACTTTCATGTTTTCTCATATTTGTCTAGAATCAGGAAATTACAACAAATAGAGATGGTTTTATATTGAAATTTCTTTTATGCTGAAAGCTTTCCTGTCTTGATTGAGGCAAAAGAACAATTTTAATGTGTATGTGTGTGTTTGGTTAAAACCTTTAACATGTGATGTGTGCATAATAGAGACTATCTTTGCATAACAGAGTATTTTTCAGATCTATCAGCTCAATAGACAGGCTTAATTTGTCTTTACAAAGTCCATTTATATGAGTATTCCACATGCAAAACAGATAGAACTCATTGATGACAAAATTGGAGCATTGACCATCAACTCCTCATGATGGTGTGATATTATAAAGACATTCTGGGGGGATAGCAAATGTATAAGGTCTTCACATATAATATCCAAAGTTAGTTCCACTTTTGTTTTGCTAAGACATGCTTTTGTCCCCTGTTATTGCAAACATTACTAGATTACTCGACACATTTGAAGAAGAACAGAATTGGGAAGACACCTCACATGACCTCTTGGTATAAAAGTTTGTTATTCAAAAGTCACTTATCTTATTTTGATGAATAAAAAATTTTCAGCATCAGAACTTATCATAAAAAACAATTAAATAACTTTTTCAGTTCCCAAATGTGTATATTTTTCAGTTGAGGTTCTCAGAATTGCTTAATATAAAAAGGAATTGTTACAGAAGAGCAAAGAAATGCCAAGCATGCTTCCTAGAGAAAGGGAGGAACCCATTTATTAACATTAGAGACTAGTGGACTCTGGGAGTAATTCCAAATCAGAGTGAAGTAACATGCAGAGGCTTCACTTTTTATAATCTTCTGGGGTCTTTGTTTTGCAGATATGGTTCTGCCCCCTTGTGGGTTTATAGGAAGGCCTCCAGGTGTTGGGGTTCCCAGGTCATATCAGATGATCTGTCCTGGGGCCAGGGATAATGACCTCCCACCCACCCCCTCACCACCACCAGGGCAGGGCACTGTTTAGTTTTTATGGCCTGACAAGCCTTGCAAGACCAGCTTCCTCCTCACAATGAGATTGTCCTATTAAATTAAGCTTCATCTTAATTCTTAATTAAGATTTAATATTCAAAATTTTATTATTGGCCAATACAAATTTTCCACTTTACTTCTTTAAAATTTAATATTAAGCATTTAATTTTAATACATTGATTAATGGCCATTTTGGGGGATTTAAATATTTTTCAATATTTAATAATGTTTATTATAATGGTATAATTATAATGGTGATAAAAGCATATTTAGTAAATTTTAGGCAAAGCACACTATAAAAATACAAAGTAAATAACAGTACAGCTGGTAAACAAATACAGCAAAACAGCATAGAGGCTGTATGTAAATGAAGATTTTTGTGAACTATTTCTTTAAAAAATTTTAGTGAGATATAGAAGGATAAGTCATTCTTAACTTTCAATTTATCTGAATATTTGACTGAGTGTCCATGGTTAAAAATTTAGTATTGCATCTATCAAATAGATAAAGAATCTGAATAATGAACATTATTTGGGTTTACTCAAAGGCTTGTCATCAAACAGACAAAATCTTTGATAAGAAAGATCAGTTTTCCAATTCAAATCATATGAATCTTTTACTCTCATTTTGTTCGATATTTTTAGTTAAAATATATGCAAAGAAATTATTTATATTTCAGTTAATGTAATAAACCTATTACTATTGATAATTAAAACATTGCCATACTTTGTTTCAAAACATCCTCATGCCATTTTTGGGATGTAGTTGTATTCTCTGGAAGAAAAAAAAAATACTGATTAAAGAACCTGACAAAATTTCCTTAGAGATTTGGAAATAACCCAAATTTCTGGAAACAATTGTTTCAAGAATTTATGACTAAGACAAGTAAGTGACTATTGTTACATTTGGACACTGGACAGATTTCATTAGTCAACCTACACACCCAACCTACACAGTCATATTTGGCATCAAAAGTCAGGGCAGGCTGTGATAATACAAGTGACATTAGGGAGTATAGCTACTTCTTGGCATTGCAAGCCAAAATCTTGATACTTCAACAAAAAGAAATCACCTACTTTTTAAAAAGAGCCTTACTCAGAGAAGCAATCAATAGCTAAAAATGCATATTAAGAAATATATTCTCAACTCTGGAAAGAAGAGAAATACAGAATCAGCTGGCTAAACTTTCATCAGTATCTAGTATATTGGTTATGGAAAGATATTGACCCTAATCATTCAAGATTCTTTTACCTCTTTTCCCCTAAATAACCTCCCAATCAATATCTCATATCTCAAGCATTTGTTCCAAGGACAGATGGCTGGTTCTGCAGACTGGAGTGCTCTGATTTTTAAGGGACTCATCTTAAAAGGGCAAAAGGAGAAATAATTCTGGGTTTCTAGCTTAGCAAATTCAGACATCCAAGCAAGCACCTATGCAACCCCTCAAATCTGTTCACATATTAGTTTCTTTTTATTAGTAGTATGATCCCAATATAACTAAGTTGCATCACACTCATTGTGTGGATAGCAATGATTTAGTAGTGTTTGCTATAATTCCCTTTGCTACGATGTGTCTGTATATGAATCACAGACTGTAAACATTCACAATCCTGGACTAGTAGAATCAAAAGGGACCTCATAAATCATTTAATTCAGCTTGTTCATGATACGACAGTAAAATTGTAACTCAAAAAAATTTAAGTACTTTTTCCAATATTGTAATAGTTAATTACTGGCATAGCTAGTTTTATTTTTTAATATATTTTATTGGTTTTTTACAGAGAGGAAGGGAGAAGAATAGAGAGTTAGAAACATCAATGAGAGAGAAACATCGATCAGCTGCCTCCTGCACACCCCCTACTGGGGATGTGCCCGCAACCAAGGCACATGCCCTTGACTGGAATCGAACCTGGGACCCTTCAGTCCACAGGCTGATGGTCTATCCACTGAGCCAAACCTATCAGGGCTGGAATAGCTAGTTTTAAAACTTAGATCTTTCCATTCCCAAAACAGTGTTTACCCACCCTTGAAGGTTTTTGTTTTTTTTTTTAATTCCTAAGTTTAGTTTTTATTTATGTCAGAAACTTGGCTATATGTTTGTTATGTGACGAGTTAAGGGTAATGGCATTCTGTTGAAGTCACTCCACTGAAGACTTTGAACGTTAGCAACAAAAGTCACTTAACTGCTTGGTGGTTGCTTGAAAAGATACAGATTTGTGTGTGAATTTTTAAAACTATCAATATTCAGTTTTTTTACTACTGACCAAGCATGGTGATAAACGCCTGACCTGTGACAGCTTAAACAGTAGTTGATGGGAGTGACACAGAGTTAAAGGAGGGCCACGTACTGAGTAGTCACTATGTGCTGGTGTTCTATATCTGTCAGGACATCAATAATAATAAAAACATAATATGCTAATTACACTGGACATCCTTCCGGGCAACCTTCCAGACAAAGCTGGGGCTGCAAGAGAAGTCCAGGTCCCAGGTGCCAGAGGGAAGCCCGTGCCAGCAGCTGGGGGAAGGAAGGCCTACTCTTGCATGAATTTCATGCATTGGGCCTCTGGTACTTATAAGTCAACACTGCTAATCATAAAACAACCATATTAGGGAGTGAATAGTATATGATAGTCACTTTACAAATAAACAAATTTAATTTCAATAAATAATTCCTGTTTTTTCCCCCAGAAACAAAACTGTATATAAGAAAAATAAGGCTCAGAAATACTATGGTCTACTGTCCAAGCTCAGTTTCTTGGCAATGTCCTATACATGCACCATATATTCTCAACATATGATTGTTAAGCTTATTACCTCATTCTCTTCAAAAAGCTGGTAGTACATAACACAGCCTCTGCCTGGAACATTGCTCCCACCGTCTATTTTAAATTAAATATCTTTTTTATTGATTACAGAGAGGAAGGAAGAGGGAGAGAGAAAAACATCAATGATGAGAGAGAATCATTGATCAACTGCCTCCTGCACAACCCACATTGGGGATCCAGCCTGCAACTGGAGTATGTGCCCTGACCTGGAATCAAACTGTGATCTCCTGGTTCAAAGGTTGATGCTCAAAACCACTGAACCACGCTGGCCAGACCAATCACCTATTTCTCTTGCTGGGCTAAGAACACCAGAGATTTCTAATTATCTTTCCCATCTGCATCAGAATTTATCAGTGTTAAAATCTTCACCTGAGGATATTTTTTCCATTGAATTTTAGAGAGAGTGGAAGAGAGAGGGAAAGACAGAGAGAAATATTGACATGAGAGAAACACATCAATTGGTTGCCTCCTGCAGGAGCCCTGACCAGGGCCCTGGGCCGGGGAGAAGCCTGCGGTGAAGATATGTGCCCTAGACCAGAAATGAACCCAGGACCCTTCAGTCTGCACACTGATGCTCTATATCCACTGAGCCAAACTGGCTAGGGCTTTAGCAGTGAATTGAACATAAATGAAACAACAAATTTTTAAAACACAAATAATATTTTTCATTTCTAAAGTTGAATCACTAGTGAACAATTACTAGCAGATATCCATTTTTAATTATTTTCAGCTGGCCCCAGTCATGTAGGAAGAATTGCTTCACAGAAAATGAATATTACTTTTGCTCAAGGAACCCATCTATGTTGTGGACATTGTATATCAGTTACTTCCAACCTCAGTTATAAAAAGTAGAATTGAGGAGCTGAACCTTGGAACAGCTCTGTGCCAGTCACGGTTCTCCAGGAAAACAGAACCAATGAGGTATCTATATAACCATATAATAGAGTTATTTTAAGGAATTAGCTCACATGATTTTGGGGGCTGTCAGGTTTGCCAGCTGGAAAGTCAGACAAGAGTTCAGGTTGCAGTCTTGAGCCCAAGTCCACAGGAAAATCCAGGAGACTGGAAAACTCCATCAGGATTTCTGTGTTACAGTCTTGAGGTAAAATTCTGCCCTCTATGGGAAACCTCACCTTTTCTCTTAAAGCCTTCAACTGATTAGATGAGGCCACCACATTGGGCGGTATAATCTTCATACTTGAAGTTTACTGATTGTAAGTGTTAATCACAGCTACATAATAACTTTATAGACACATCTAGATTAGTGCTTGACCAATAACTGGACACCATAGTCTAGCCAAGTGGACATGTAATACGTAGCCATTGTAAGTTTCACAGACACTAGCAAAAATGAGCACTTGCCTATGCAGGACATTGCAGACACGAAGCTTTCAGAATATCCTTCCATGCATTATGTAGACCCTCATGAAGTCTGACTGGAGATGGTCGAAGATGATTTGAAATATCAGAAACACCTGCCCACTAGCAATCCTTCAGTATGGGTGACTGAGTATAAACATGGAACATTCTGACATATAAGAAACCTGATAGATCGTGACATTAGTCACTGTCAGGAACTAGCTATAGAGGGTACTTAGAGATGGACATTATCATCAGAGACTAAGTATTTTCATAATAGTATGAGGTGTAATGAAGAAATACAACTTATATTTTTCTATGTCAAAATAATTGACAAAATGTATAATTGCTGAAATTGATGTTTGAAATGAGGAAGGAAGAAATTCTCTGAAACTCTTTGAGAAATCTTAGCACATTTATAAAGGTTTATTTTTTTCCCAGGGAATTTCCTTTAAAAATAATATAGCTTCCAAAGTAGTCTTGATCTTTTGAAAAGTAGTTGCCATTGTTGTTGGGCTTTGCCCAAGAGCTAAGGGTATATTTCTAATTCTGTTTTTAATTTCAAACACAATGCTTAGGGCATGAAGCATTAGCATTTAAACAATAATTTCTTGTGAGCAAATCCTGAATTTGCAATAGAAAACATTCATGATGATGCATAATCTATTTTTAAGAAATGTAAGCTGATATTTTTTTAAAAAAGACACTCCTTACAGTCAGAAAATCAGATTGAATGGGCCCTACAACTGACCAGCTGCTGCATATCTACTTTAAAAACAAGCAAAAGTGACATGCCACAGATTAATGACTCACGTTCATAAGCTTGTTTCACACAATCCTTTATTATCAAAATTTACTATGGATGTGCTGAAATCTTCACCAGCATATGTTGTAGACTTTTATAGAAGAACCCATTATACAAAACTTTCCAGAAAAACAAAATATTTATATTGATATAAATAAAAGTTAATCATTAATATCTAACCTAATAAAAGAGTAATATGCAAATGGACCCTCACTCCATTACACTCAAACCACACCCACCAGCCAATCAGAGCAACTGTATGCAAATTAACCCAGCCAAGACAGCGGCCAGCAGCCACACAGCTAGAGCAAATAGGAGGCTTCCATTGCACCAGTGATGGATGAAACTGCCTGCCTAGGCCAGGTGTAACTTCTGCTCAAGGCAACAACATTTCAATTATAGAAGTCAGGGAGCTGAAGCAAACAGGAGGCTTCATTGCCTGACTTGGCCTCTGCTCAAGGCAACAAAGTTTCAATTATAGAAGATAAATAAACCCCATAAACCTGATTCCACCCAGCCTCGCTGGGACATTAGGTCAATGGGAGCTGTGGGCAGCCTGAAAATGGCCCTCAGCCCCTCACCCAGGCTGGCCACACCCCCAAGGGGTAAAGGTCCCCACTGGGGGGCTTGGCCAGTTTGCAAATAGCCATCAGCCCCTCACCCAGGCTGGCCAGGCACACCAGCAGGTGGACATCCCTTGAGGGGTCCCAGACTGCGAGAGGGCACAGGCTGGGCTGAGGGAACCCCCAAGTGCACAAATTTTTGTGCACTGGGACCCTAGTAGGACTATAAAAGCAGTTTATAATGAAACTAGGGGCCCAGTGCATGAATTCATGCACATTGGAAGAAACTGTGGGCTGCAAGGCTATGGTGGGCATAGCGGTGGGTCTTCGCCCATCCTCCACACTCCCACCTGGCTCCTGTCTCCATGGCCCCAGGTCTCCTATCTCCTGACAGCCCCACTCCAACCACCATCACTCCAATTCACTGATGACACAGGCCCCACTCGCACCCACTGATGGCGCAGAAGGATTGGGGTCAGTGCCAGCAGCAGGTGTGAATGGAGGCACCAGCACTAGCTGTGAGCAGGCTGACACCAGCAGCAGGTGCAGGAGGTGGCTGCTAGCCCCGATTGCCCCTCTGGAGCAGGGAGAGGTGGAGAAGCCCTAAGGGGCTATTGGGGCCAGCAGCCACCCCTCGAACCTGCTGACAGCGCCAAAGGATCGGGCCTGTTGCCGGGAGCTGGCAGCAGGTGTGAACACAGGGCAGGACTGCAGCGCATGGGAGCAAAGAATTTTCAGTAACAACCAGAGGCTCACCCCGATGACAGTGACTGGTGCCCGTCATTATCTGATGCCCCTGCTCACCTGCTCCACCATCCCACCAAGGCTGATTTCCACCATGTTCTGCACATGCCTCCTGGTGGTCATCGCACATCATTGCGACTGTTTGTTGGGTCGTTCTGCCTTTTGGTCTATTTGCATATTAGGGTTTTATATATACAGATTGGCACAAGGTAAAAGTATGGTTATAAAGGTAATTGAAGAACTTCTTACCTCTCTTAACTAAGTTATTCTGACCACAATTTAACTCTAATTTAGGAAACACCTGATAACTCCATTTGAACCAGTATTTTTTTTTTTTTTTACCAAGAAAACCAATACCGTAGGGCAAATGAAATAGCAACTTGCAGTATCAGTTTCTCTTCACTGCCAAGTAGAAATGATGACTTAAAAGCCAATAACTGCTGGGCACTCTCAGTAACATCCTCATGTTGGCATATTTGAACTTACTGTGTGTCTGTTTATAATATGTTTGTAAGAGGAAATCTGTTTTTTTTTTTTTTTTCAGAGTGCTGTATTTTGTTTATTTTCAATATGAAGTGAAAACAACATATAGGTTCTAGGAAAACAGTTGATGAACATTTCCCCCCCAACATGCTTTTGGTGAATTATTTTTACTCACATAGCCAGTTCATATTTCAGAAAAGAGATCATAATCATATCTTAGGAGCATAGGCTTCAAACCAGATGACACCCTCTGCCCCTCTAGGCAGATTCATCGGAAGACCCTACCTGAAAGATGCTCCACAGTTTCCTTGCTGCAGTGATTTGAATAGGAAAGTTAGCCCACAATTTTGCATGAATAAAAAAATATATATCTTCCAGGCTGATGTGGCTCAGTGGTTGATCTACAAACCAGAAGGTCATGGTTCAATTCCAAGTCAGGGCACATGCGGCTTGATCCCCAGTGTAGGACCTGTGGGAGGTAGCCAATGGATGATTCTCTCTCATCATTGATGTTTCTATCTCTCTCTCCCTCTCCCTTCCTCTCTGAAATATATATATATATATATATATATATATATATATATATATATATATATATATATATATTTATATAATTATATAATTACTAGGGGCCCGGTGCACAAAAATTTGTGCACTCGGGGTGGAGGGAGTCCCTCAGCCCGGCCTGTGCCCTCTCACAGTCTGGGACCCCTCAGTGGATTTCCTATGATGGCCCCAGTCTGCCAGGTGCCTTTTGTATGTGTGTGTGCGCATGTGTGTGTGTCATCACTGGGGACCTGCCCCCAGCCGCATCTGAGGCTCGGAGCAGTCCTCCTGTGTGTGTCTACCCGTCAGGGACCTGCCCCCAGGCACACTCTGGAGGCTTGGAGCAGGCACCCCCTATATGTTGATCTCTCAGACTCTTGCCCTCCCCTGCATGTTGTTCTCTTTTTTGAGCTGTGACCAGGGCTGGGTGCTGCCTGCCTCCCAAGCTTGCCTACTGCCCATCTTCCTCCAGCCACCAGAAAGCAGGGAAAAACCCGCCTTGTGGTAAGGCCAGCCTTTTCCTGCTCCCTGATCCCTGGAAGGGACCTGGGAAGCTGCCAAGCAGGCCACCAACTCTTTCCCACTCACCCGTCCCCTGCTGCCTTCCTTTCCCACTTCCCTGTGCCGCCAAGGGGTCTGGGGAGCTGCCAAGCAGGATCCCGGCCCCTGCAGCCTTGCTTTCCCACTCCCTGGTGCCCTGCAAAGGGCCTGGGCAGCCACCAAGCAGGCCGAGACCGCCCCGCTGCCTCTTTCCCACTCCCCATCCCACCACCTTGCTTTCCCACTTCCTGGTGCCCTGCAAGGGGCCTGGGAAGCCCACCAAGCAGGCCACTGACCCCCCACTGCCTCTTTCCCACTCCCTGATGCCCTGCAAAGGGCCT
>PVJC01029267.1:0-21999 GCA_004026665.1 Murina feae
GAATTCTATTTTACTCACCAATAGGAATGAGTGCCCCGTATAGAATCTGGCACCTAGGTAGGCTCTGAATAAATAATGCTTGTATGAATATCAGTATCTATTTGGGAGATGATGGCCCTAATACAGTTGAAGATGAATTAGTATATGCATGTGAGTTGTTTAATTCAGTTTCTGTGTTTGAATCTTTATCTTTGGAAATATTTCTATTCAGTACTCTGAAGGAGACTTGTAGATGCGTCTGTTTTGTTCCTGTAACATACCATCATCAATATATGTACATCTTTATTTAAGAGTATTTACTCACCATGTATGAAAATGAATCCACATAAGCTTTTATCAGGTATCAGCAATTGTCTTTCATTAGGGGGAAGAATGAAGAATACTAAAGAATAGCAGACTTAAAAACTTGAGACAGTTTTGAGTGCTTGAACTTTTTCATTACTTCAACCTCTAAGGAGGGCTGTCACTGGTGGCACGTGCCTACTTTACTTCTTTTAAGCAAAAGAACAGCAAACAGGCAACATGAGTGACTAGAGTTCCTTAGGCAGACTCTTAGGCAGGGTTCAAGATTACTCCACTGCTAGAGAGAAAGTGTGGCTCTAAGTTATTTTCATTTTCTGAGTCTTACTACTGGGGACAGTGATTGAATCAGCCTGGAATGGTGAGGATTTTACCTTTCCTTGTAACACTCCATAGCCGTGTCGTGAATATGTCTATGATAAGGCCTTCTGGGTCTTGCAGGTCATATTTGTGTCTGTCCCCACACTCTTGTACCTAGTGAATGTTATCTAGTGATCGAAAGGAAGAGAAGTTGAATAAGAAAGAGGAGGAACTCAATGTTGCCCCAACTGAAGGTGTCAGTGTGGAAATGCACTTGTAGGAAAAGGAAATCAAGAAGTTTAAGTATGGCCCTGGCTGTGTGGCTCAGTTGGTTGGAGCATCATCCCGTACACCAAAGGGTTGTGGATTCAATTCCAGGTCAGGGCACATACCTAAGTTGCACATTCAATCCCTAGTCAAGGGGGCATACAGGAGGCAACAGTTTGATGTTTCCCTCCTCCTCCCTCCCTATCTCTCTAAAAATCAATGAAAACGTATTTTTGGGTAAGGATTAAGAATAAAAGAAGTTCACGTATGACACTGAAGAACACAGCAAAGTGAAAATGAGAGGGGGCCTGCTGTGAACCTGTGCCATTAGTATCTTCTTTAAGTCTGTCTCCGAGGTGGCCTTCCTGCTGATCTGTGGGTACAGTGCGAATGTGATTTACACTTGCAGATGGCACCCTTGTTTTCATCAGGGGGGCTGCTTCCTCTCTTACCCCACAGAGAAAAGCATCTTTGTGTTTTTCATGCTGGTGGTGTCCTTGATGTCTATTGACTTGAACATCATCAAACTATTCTCTGTGAAAGATCTGGAGACTGAGTCTGACCACAATACTTCTGGTCGGCCATTTCCCTTCAATGTCTCCTCGTCAACTCTTCTTTTCTCTGCCACATCCATTCCCAGGGACAAGCTTCTTTCTGGGGACAGAAACAGTTCTTCTTGACACAATTATAACAATCAAAATAAGTGAGTAAAATAGTGCTAATTATAGCACATATCAAGATTGAATGGTGAACATAGGACGCACCATCTCTAACTCAGGTGCAAAGCCTTTTTATTTCTCTCATGAGAAGCAGAATTCTTTTAAAAATATTTCTATTGATTTCAAAGAGGAAGGGAGAGGGAGAGGGAGATGGAAACATCAATGATGAGAGAGAATCATTGATTGACTGCCTCCTGCATGTCCCCGATTGGGTATCAAGCTAACAACCCCGGCATGTGCCTTGACCAGGAATTGAACCAACTGTGACCTCCTGGTTCATAGACTGACGCTAAATCACTAAGCTATGCTGGCCAGGCGAGAAGCAGAATTCTTAAAAACAAAACAAAACAAAAACCTAGGTACTGGTCATTACCGGTAGCCACTGTAGACCAGTGGCCATTCTGCAGAGCCAGCAGTCATGCCAGCAACAGTGTAACAACCTAGAGATCTAAACACATGCTTGATTCTGCTCAATTGTTAAAGAAAAGGGAGGTGCAGTAGAAAGTACACTTTTGTTCCAGTGGAGGTGCCGCTCAAGAAGCTCAGTTACCAGGCTTGGCAGACATAAAGCCATTAGACTCCCAGGGTTCTTCTGGGGTGCCTGGAATAGGAGGGTGGAGAGAGTGCTTAAGAAAAGTTCATGTTGGTATTTAAAATGGTTTGACTCAAAGAATTTACATTCTAAATAAAACTTCGACTAGGTGATGCATAAGTAATGCCTTTTTCTCTCCCATGCTCCCCTGGAATAGTTCAATGTATATGAAAGTGATAGATATCTGTCACATATTGGTGCAAACAAATGTAGTATAAATTCATGCACATAGATTTTTAAAAATGTACATACATTGCTCACATTTGAGCCTTTCTCATGGATTTTGTGGTGTGGGCCTAAATGATGTTTCTGTTACATAATTACTACTGGGAAAATAAAGTTCTTTCTTTTTCTAACTCTTCCCCCCCCCCCACAGTGTTTCCTATTATGGATATTGGTTCTGTTCATTATGACTTTTTCTATATTTCTAAATCACAGATGATTTTTTTTTCTGAATGTAATCATTGATGCTTGAATGATAGAATTTAGTACAGTAAACAGTGCTCATTAATGTGAGAACCTTAAATACTTAGAGCTGTACTATTAAATGTTCTTATATGAATTTTGCAGTAACTGATAGGTCTTGGCTTTATCCTTCTTAATAAACTGTATTTCAGAACTTGTACTATATTAGGAACTTAGTAGTTTGTGTTTGGGAGTGATCACATTTTTTATGTTTGTAATAGATTTTATTTGGAATGCAAGATAGCTTGAAAGAGGTTTGAGTATTATCATGTAGCTAATTGTTTGAAATATACACTAAAAAAATCTAATCATTTCTTCAAATGTCTTTTTTAAAAACTCTTCACAGATGATAGGTGAAAATCCTGAGCTTTATACTTCGTTATTGTACAAGAGCTACATAAGCAGTTTTGTACAATGAGTAATACTAATTTAACATTTCACATTAAGCTACTGTCATGTTCAGTTTTATTGCAGGTGGTGTAGACCTAGTCCATCATATATTCTACAGAGTGTTCTTTATTCAGTTAAGTTTTAAGAGGGCAACCCGCATCTTTTGAACTCTTTCTTGGTATGTCATAATCTAAGCAAAATACACTAGAATCACATTTGTAGAAATGGAATTGTGATACTATGTTACAGAAGGTTTTAGTATTGGCATCTTTAATTATACGTAGCAAGGTCACAAATATACCCACTACTTTCAGATGTGTAACAAAAAAAGTAGCTTCTTTTTTTCCACTTTTAATCTACTTTTTATCAGAAGCTTCCTCCCACTCCACAGGGCACTGTGGGAAAGAGAAGATGGGAACAGCTTAAACATTAAACCTGCCAATCCACAGCATCCTGCTCTGACAGTTTAAATAGTCTCATTTAGAAAACCTAGTCTCTTGGTTTAATGAAGTCTTTCAGATATCCTCACAAGCCCTTTTGTGAGAATAATCACAATTATACTACTGGGAGGTGTGTTTCTCTGGGACACTACAAAATTTCTGACTTTGGAATCAGATTGGACACTGCTACCCTCACTTCCTGTTTCACATTCATTTTCTCATGTTGCTTGCTTTATTGTCTTTAAATTTTTTATCATGAGATAATTATCCATTCTCATTCAAGTTGAGGAAATTCCCTAGAGTTTTTACAATCACAAATGATGAATTTTGTCCAATTATTTTACTGTATCAATTGATATGATCATATGATTTTCCTTCTTTACCTTATGGATATAATTTTCAGATGTTGAATCAGCTTTGCATATCTGGAATAAATGTGGTCATGATATGTAGTTCCTTTTTATACATCATGGGATTTTATTTGCTAATAATTTGTTGAGAATTTTTGTGCCTGAGTTCATGAGAGATATCAGTCTGTAGTTTGTTTTCTGTGCTGTCTGTTTTAAAGCTCTTCACAGATGATTGGTGAAATCCTGAGTTTAATACTTTGTTATTGCACAAGAGCTACATAAGCAGTTTTATACAAAGAGAAATACTACTTTAACATTTCACATTAAGCTACTGAATTCTCCAGTAAACCCATCTGAACCTGAGTCCTTCTTTTATTTGGAAACTTTTAAATTGCAATTTCCATTTACTTCATAATTATATGACTATTTAAGTTGTTTATTTCATCTTGGTTAAATCTGGATAGTTGTTTTCAAGGAATTGGCCCATTACTTCTAAGTTGTCAAATTTATGAGTGTAAAGTCTGTAGTATTTCCTTATTCTTTTACTAGGGGCCCAGTACATGAAATTTGTGGATGGGGGAGTCTCTCAGCCCAGCCTGCCCCCTCTCACATACTGGGATGCCCTACTGATGGCTTAGGTCTGCTCCCTGCTCCCCTTGGGGAGCAGGCCTAAGCCACACTGTGACCTCCCTTTGTGGGAGATGACCTGGCTGATCAGGGGAAGGCACCAGCCCCATCACCCTGCTGCTGCAGCCACTACCAGTCACTGCAGCCACCAAGGTGTTTTCATCAATACAGATTCCAGTCCCTTCACCATGAAAAAAAGACAACTTTCTTTAGGCATTTTCAAAATGTGTCTTTCATAGGATATAACATTTCTTTTTTTTTTTTATCCTCACCTGAGGATATGTTTCCATTGATTTTTAGAGAATATGGAAGAGAAAGGGTAAGATAGAGAGAAACATCAAAGTGAGAGGAGCACTTTGATTGGTTGCCTCCTGCATGGGCCCTGACTTGGGCCCCAGCCAGGGAGGAGCCTGCAACCTAGATACATGCCCATGGTCAGAATTGAACCCAGACCCTCCAGTCTGCAGGCTGAGGCATTACGCACTGAGTCAAACCAGCTAGGGCAGGATATGACATTTCTTAGCCCTCCAGCAATGGACCTTCATTTTTTTCTCCAGGAGTGTGGTGGAAAAACCCTAGACCACCTTTTTGGATTCTTATTACCCAAGTTACTAAGAATATTACCAGTGGCATACAGGGAGCTTAGCCAATGAGCGGTCAGAAAAGGTGTTTCTGAGCAGGTGACCCCTAGACCCTCTGATGCCTGGCTCTGCCCCCGCCCAGGCCTAAAGCCTCGGGGCCTGGGAAGGGGCTCCCTATCTCCCTCCAATTGCTGGCTCTGCCCCTGCCCATGTCTAAAGCCTCTGGCCCAGGCTTTAGGCCTGGGCAGGGGCCCCCAGCTCCCTCTGATGGCTGGCTTCACCCCTGGGCCCTGATCACAGGCTCAGCCCTGCCTAGGAGCCCCCTGGCTTAGGCCCTTCCTAGGCTGCTCAGGGCCCACACGGGGCCTACCTTGGAGTGACCTGGGTGCTGATGATGTTCCCAGGACCCAGGCTGCTGGGCACCTATGCAAATTAACCATCATCTTTGTTGGGTTAATTTGCATAGTTGCTCTGATTGGCTGGTGGGCATGGCTTGTGAGTGTAGCAGAGTGACAGAGTGATAGTTAACTTGCATGTTTCTCTTTTATTAGTGTAGATTATTAGTGTAGATTGGCTATAGGATTGAAGGTATTTCACCTGTTTTATTCCTTCCTGATATTAATGATTTTTGTCCTCTCTTCAGCTTTAGTAGTCTTTCTAGAGGTTATCAATTTTGTCAGTCTTTATTTGCATAACAAGCTTTTGCTTCATTGATTTTTCTCATTTGTTTCCTGTTTGAAATTTCATTGATTTCTGCTTTGATGTTTACAATTTCCTTCCTTTTTGCTTTGGTTTATTTTTTTTCTAGTGTTGAGGTAAGGATTTAGATTATTGATTTGAGACCTTTCTCCTCTTCTCTAATGTATGTATTTAGTGCTATAAATGTTTTTCAGTGCTGCTTTAGCTGCATTCCACATATTTTGGTATAATGTATCTTGATTAAGTTTTCTTTTTTTTTTATTGGTTAAGGTATTACATATGTATATGTGTCCTTACCCCTACTCATGCCCTCACCCCCCGTCTGTGTCCATTGATTATGCTTATATGCATGCATATAAGTCCTTTGATTGATCTCTCCCCTTTGCCCCCACATTCCCCTACTTTCCCTCTGAAGTTGGTGGTCTGATCGATGCTTCTCTGTCTCTGGATCTGTTTTTGTTCATCAGTTTATGTTGTTCATTATATTCCACAAATGAGTGAGATCATGTGACATCTTTCTCTGACTGACTATTTTGCTTATCATAATACTCTCCAGGTCCATTCATGCTGTTGCAAATGGTAGGAGTTCCTTCCTTTGTATAGCAGCATAGTATTCCACTGTATAGATGTACCACAGTTTTTTTAATCCACTCATCTGCTGATGGGCACTTAGGCTGTTTCCAAATCTTAGCTATTATAAATTGAAATTAAAATTTCCTTTGAGACTTCTTCTTGGTATAATGGCTGCTTTGAAATCCTTGTCAGATAACTCTGACATCTCTGTATTAGCCTCTCTTGATAGTCTTTCCTCATTCATGTTGACTTTTTTCTGGTTCTTCATATGATGTGATTTTCTATTGAAACCTGGACATTTGGATATTATGTCATTTGACTTTGGATCTTATTTAATCTTTTGTTTTACCTCTCTTCTTTGACACTACTCTGGTAAGGGAGGGCTGTGCCAGATGGAGATGATAATTCAGTTTTCTCACTCCACCTCCCTTGACACCCACTTAGGAGCAGCTCCTTGTTACTGGTGTGGGTTGGAGTTCAGTTCCCCACTTGGCCTCTGCTGACCACGCTGGCTAGGAGGGGCATGGGTACTTTGTTACTGCTCTCCAGTGCCCTCACTGAAACTACCCTGCAGGAGTTTGGACATACTCCCCACTCTGCCTTTACTAGTGTGAGTGGAGCCACAATTTGCATTGTTTCATTTGGCTGGAGTAGTGTGGTTATTGTCTAAAAGTTTTTCATCTAGTTACAAAGCTCCTTTCCTGGTCTTTTAGCTCAAGAGAGCAGGCTTTTGTTGGGGCTATTTTTTCTGTGTGTATGAGTGTTTCTGGGTTGCTTGTTGAAGTAGGTTTATTAGGGTTGTTTTAAAACCCTTGTCAGATAATTCCAACATCTGACTAGTCTTGGTGTTAATGTCCCTTGTCTTTTCTCATTTAATTTGTGGCTTGCATGGTCCTTCGTATGAGGAGTGATTTTTTTATTTTATATTGGTCATTTTAGATATCATGAGACTTTTTTGTTTAATAGGCATCCTCCTTGTAGAAGGCCAGGAGCATGTGTACGTTTAGCCTCCTGCTTGGACCCCTGACAGCACCTCCACAGTTTTGCTGTTTCTCCCACTCCCTCCTTGTAGGCGAGTGGTGTGGACATTCAGCTCCTCACTTGGCCCTGCTAACATCTTTCCAGCAAAAGTGAACCACTGATTCAAATTGTCTGTTGCCTCTGTTCCATCCTGCAGACACTTATCCTGGCTGAGGGGCCAGAGTATTATTCCCTGACTAGACCTGCCAACATCACAGACTGGGAATGGGTGCACTGCCTGTTTCTGCCAGGTAGGGGATGGAAGATTAGCTGCCTGCTCAGCCCCACTAACAGGGCCAGCACCTGGTGGGGTGGTGGGGGAGTTGGATCTGCTACCTACTGAGAGAGAGAGAGAGAGAGAGAGAGAGAGAGAGAGAGAGAGAGAGAGAGAGAGAGAGAGAGAGAGAGACTACCTACTTAGCCACACTGAAACCTCAGTGGGATGGTGGTGCAGTATTTCCATTGATGTTTGCCTGGAGTAGGGTGAGTGTCGCCTAAAAGATTTCTGTTGTTAGCCCATCCTTTTTTCTGGTCTTTTGACTGTGAGGACAGGCTTTTCTTGGTAGGTGTTTATATTTGTCTCTTGTCAGTTCTAGGTTGAGGCTTCTGTAGTACCCTATCAGGAATACATGAGGAAACCTAGGGAATTCACTGCCATAGCCTTCCTCAAGTCCCAATATCCCTAGGCAGTCATCTTCTTCCTATCCACACTATCTTCCTATTCTTATTTGTGTGTTATATATAGGGATTTTTAATTTTAAGAGGAAGGATCTGGCAGGAATGGTCCTACTCTATCTTTACCAAAACTTGAAATCTCCCTGTGTGTGAAAATTCTGTAAACAACCATCTGTATATTTAAAAGACTAAGTGGCTGTCTGACTGTTTGACTGTCTGGCCAGTAGCTATGATGCACAATGACCACCAGGGAACAGACACTCAATGCAGGAGCAGCCGAGCTACAGTGACTTGGCAGCTGTGGTTCTCGGGTGACGCACCTGGAACCAGAGAGGAGGGAGCCAGATTACAGAGTGTGTCACACGAGAACTGCCCTCTCGCAATCTGGGACCCCTCGGGGGATGTTGTAGAGTTGGTTTTGGCCCGAACCCCACAGGCCAGGATGAGGGACCCCACCAGTGCACAAATCTGTGCACTGGGCCTCTAGTTTATATTATAATAACACTAGAGGCTTGAATTCATGCAAGAGTAGACCTTTGCAGACCTGGCTGCTTTGTGGCCCCGCCCCCTGCCCACTGGTTGTTCTGGAAAGTCATTTGCCATCTGGTCTAATTAGCATATTAGCTCTTTATTATATAGGACCAGTTCCTCCTTCAAATATACCATGTATCAGGCACTATAGTTGAACCTGGGGACTATAGATATGACTGAGACATAGACCTTACTTTCAAAGAGCTGGAAAATAGATTTTAATTTTCCCCATGACTATCAAGTAGAAAACACAGTTCTTTATTTTAGAAATAAAACTAAATCCAGCTCCACAACACCTGGTTTGTGGTATTATTGGGGCTCCTTTGCCTCCCATTGACTGATATAAGCCTCATTGGGTTTATGAGGTACCAGGCAAATGGGGTAAGGGTCTAGTCATCAGATCCTTTGTTGTTACTATGGTCACTGTTGCTTGTTATTCAGGTTATTATTAAACCTTTGGCAGGACCTGCCCTCCAGTGGTTGTTATTTCCCTGGCCCAGCTCTCTAGGCTGTGGAGCTTAATGATCAGACTGGAAAAATGTCTTAAAGAACCACCACTGTCCAAAGTTCTGGACACCCTTGTACATCATGGAGAAGTTGCCATCCCCTGATTCTCCCACTGGTGAAGGATTCTCCAGTCTTAGAGAACCATCAGCTCTCTGACATTACCCTATTGTTCAGGAAGTTCAACTCAACTGCTTCTGTGAGTATGGGCTTTTTACTAATAAGGACTGTTAGTTCTCCCCAGGGGCAGGAGAAGCCCCTCAGGGACAAACACCATGCTCTGTGAGATCCTCTGGAAACTTGCTTTGGTGATTTAGGAATGCCCATAAGTAAAACCTGTTGAGCTTTCTCCCTGATGGTAGTAATAAGGATAATAACATTTAGCTTATGCTCTGTTCTAAGCATTTGACTTGTAATTTTTCACTCAATCCTAATAGCAACCTCAGGAATGAGTGATATTATTAGGCTCAGTTTTCAGAAAACTTGATTGAGGCACTGAGAAGGTAAGTAACTTGCCTAAGATCACTCAACTAGTAGGTGGTGGAGTCAGAATTCAAATCCTGGCAGCTTGGCTCTAAATCAGAAGTTCTTACCCTTCTTGTGGATGTAGTTGAGCTTTACTTTGCTTTATTGTTATTTGTTTGAAACCAAGATTGTGTCTGAAAGAAGTGCTTCTAGGTTTGTAAAAGGTATTGCAAAATTTAATGTAATTGTAGAATGCTTCTAATTAGAAGCATTTTGTTTTCTTATAAAATCACATAGATCTGGCAACAGGAATATGAAAAATGAACATACCGTATTTTCTGGCGTATAAGATGACTTTTTAACCCTGGAAAATCTTCTCAAAAGTCGGGGGTCATCTTAAACGCCAGGTGTCGTCTTATAGGGCTGGTGCTGAAACTTCCAAGCCGGACTGGAAAATCTGCGGTCACCATATATGATGGGGGGAGCTCAAAAATGACCGCACTCCATTCATTTCAATGGAGCCGAATGGAGACAGCAAGTGTCTCCAGTTGGCTCCTTTTTGTGCCATATACTGTCTCTGTCCGGACTTTTGAACCTAGGAAAATCTTCTCAAAAGTTGGGGGTTGTTTTATACGCCTAGTCGTATTATACACTGGAAAATACAGTATCTTATATTTTAAACTGGAGCATAGTCTTTTTTTTTCTAAGATGGAAGTTTCTGAGTATAGTCTTTTCATAACCAGATTTTTAATTTGTTTCTGAAACTAGGAAATAATGGTTTTGTTAGAAATTCTTGCTTTTTTGTTCAGTTGTTTAGAGCTCAAGAGATAATGTAACCAGATTATTTTTTATTATATATCACATTTCTTTGTACACTTGTGATATTTTCAATTGCTTTAGATACTTTTTTTATTTGAATACAGGAGGACAAGATTCACAGTCCTTATATAAATACTAGAGGCCTGGTGCACAAAAATTTGTGCACTTCGGAGGTGGTGGGGGGTCCCTCAGCCCGGCCTGTGCCCTCTCGCAGTCTGGGACCGCTAGGGGGATGTCCACCTGCTGGCGTGCCTGGCCAGCCTGGGTGAGGATCTGATGGCTGTTTGCAGGCTGGCCATATCCCCTTTAGGGGGTCCTTGCTGGGGTACCTGGCCAGCGTGGGTGAGTGGCTGATGGCTGTTTGCAGCGAGGCTGGCTGGAATTTATTTAACTTCTAAAGTTGAAACTTTGTTGCTTTAACCGGAGCCCAAGTCAGGTTGCCCCTGACAATCCAGGCTCCCAGCGCTTCCTTGAGCCCAAGGATGGAAGCAGGTCTCTGGGGTTTATTTATCTTCTGTAATTGAAACTTTGTTGCCTGGAGCAGAGGCCACAGCCAGCCTAGACAGACAGGAACCTTAACTTCCTGCATCGCCAGGGCAAGCCTCCTGTTTGTTCTATCTCCATGGCTGCCAGTGGCCATCTTGGCTGGGTTAATTTGCATACAGCCGTTCTGATTGGCTGGTGGGTGTGGATTGGCTGGTGGGCGTGGCTTAGGTGTCTCAGAGTGATGATTAATTTGCATTTTACTCTTTTTTTATCTTTATTGTTCAGATTATTACAGTTGTTCCTCTTTTTTCCCCCATAGCTCCCCTCCTCCCAGTTCCCACCCCACCTTCTGTCCTTGCCCCCCCCCACTGTCCTCATCCATAGGTGTACGATTATTGTCCATGCTTTTCACGAACCCCCAACACCCTTAACCCCCGAAAATTGTCAGTCCACTCCCTTTCTATGCCTCTGATTCTGTTCTATTCACCAGTTTATTCTGTTCATCAGATTTTTAAAATTCATTTGATTTGTAGATTCACTTGTTGATAGATATGTATTTGTTCATAATTTGTATCTTTACTTTTTCTTCTTCCTCTTCTCAAAAGATACCTTTCAGCATTTCATATAATACTGGTTGGGTGGTGATGAACTCTTTTAGCTTTTTCTTGTTTGTGAAGCTCTTTGTCTGACCTTCAATTCTGAATGATAGCTTTGCTGGGTAAAGTAATTTTGGCTGTAGGTGCTTGCTATTCATCACTTTGAATATTTCTTGCCACTCCCTTCTGGCCTGCAAAGTTTCTGTTGAGAAATCAGCTGACAGTCGTATGGGTTCCCCCTTGTAGGTAACTGCCTGCTTTTCTCTTGCTGCTTTTAAAGTTCTCTCCTTGTCTCTTGCTCTTGGCATTTTAATTATGATGTGTCTTGGTGTGGTCCTCCTTGGATTGCTTTTGTTTGGGATTCTCTGCGCTTCCTGGACTTGGAAGTCTATTTCTTTCACCAGGTGGGGGAAGTTTTCTGTCATTATTTCTTCAAATAGGTTTTCAATATCTTGCTCTTTCTCTTCTGGCACCCCTATAATTCTGATGTTGGTACGCTTTAAGTTGTCCCAGAGGCTCCTTACACTATCTTCATATTTTTTTATTCTTTTTTCTTTTGGCTTTTCTGGCTGGGTGGGTTTTGCTTCTTCATATTTCATATCTTTGACTTGATTCTTGGGATCCTCTAGTCTGCTGTTGGATCTCTGTATATTATTCTTTATTTCAGTCAGTGTATGCTTAATTTATAGCTGGTCCTTTTTCATATGCTCGAGGGTCTCACTAAATTTATCAGCAGTCTCTAGAAAATTCTTGAAAAACCTAATAACCGTAGTTTTGAACTCTATATCCTGTTGTTTTCTTTCCTCCATTTCTGTCATTTGTGACCTGTTTCTTTGTCTCTGCATTTTGGCTGCTTCCCTTTCTGAGTTAGATGATCACTGAGAGGAATTAACCTGTAAGCCACTTGGTTATGAGAGTCAGCTGTGTCTACAGTGGGAGAACTTCTGTGCTGAAGACACCCTTATGGGACAAGAGTTGTTTCAGTGGGGCTTTTGTGCTCACTGCATCTGCCCTGAGTGTGTTCCTTGTGGATATGAGTTTTATTTAGGATGGTCCCACTCTGGCCACTGGGTGAGGCTGGCTCTTGTATCTTTAAGGAGGTGTTGATTTAGCCTTTGCCTTAAGCTACTCAGCCTTTTATATGCAAAAGCCTCTGATGCATCTTGGCAGGGGCAGGGCCTTGGAGAGTCTTCAGGGCGGAGCAAATAGCTATGGCCGATTCTCAGCCCTGCGCTAAGAGACACTGGGTCTCTGTGTCCCACGGTAATTGCTGCAAGCAACACTGAGAGAAACCTGCTTTGGATTTCCTCCCAGTGCTAGTCAGTCCCCCTTCTCCGGGTATGCATCTGGGTCCCCAGAAACTCGCCTGGAACTGGAGTTCAGAGCCGCTGGGAGTTTGTGGTTCCCTCTGGTTTGAAAAAGAACCGCATCCTCTGGCGTCAGCCCTCTCCCCGAGCCCCGTGTGCTCGCCTCCGTACCTCTGTACTTTGCTTCCGCCACTCCTCTGAGTCTCAGTCTCTTTCTAGTTGTAGAATTTTCACTCAGCCAGCCTTCCTGTGGGTGTGGGTGGTGTCCATGTTTTCTTTTCGTGGTTATTTTGAAATAGTTGTGCACAGCTGCATTTACGGTGTTTACCTATGCCGCCATCTTGCTGTCTCACATTTTACTCTTTTATTAGATTAGATTATTCATGCCATTAGACTTAAATCCTACTTTAGGAGCTTATTGTGACACGTTATAATGTAGCCACATTCTTCTGTACAGAAAAGATTCATGCTGCCCTTTACATTGTTTTTTTCCAGTGAAAATGTTTAATTTTTTTATTCATTTGAAATATGCAGTCGTGTCATTTACATACATATTATTTGTACTTGGTAGTATAATCTAATAATTTGTTCCATTACTTATAAAGTGTTGAGTAGAAAAATTTTGCCATGTTTTGTTAGAGAATATTGTATAATTTCTCTTAAAATCATCCATTAATTTGTATTTTTCTACCATTGGCTCCTCTTTTTAAATTAAATTTATTAGAGTGACATTGGTTAATAACATTATATGGGTTTATACCATTGGTTCTTAAATTTCTATGAGCACTTAGCCACTGTGTCCTTTATCTGAAGCACATATCTTTTTCAGGTTATATTGATGTATCATTTATGCCTGTTTAAATACATTCTTTGTTAAAAAGCACTGTTAAATTAGTTATAGAAAATTTAAAATCTAAAATTATTACATTTTATTGGCACATCTTTGAGTTAGTTTTTGAGGATGTATTTTCAGTGTTTAAATTTAAATTTTGTATTTGTTTAATATTGAATACATTTTAAGTCCAATGATTGTCTGATTGAGATTGTTGATTGCCTGCACTTGGCATGCCTAGTTAATGCTATTTTGTCTCAATTACTTGATCACTAAAAGGGGAACTTTCATTTTATCATTGTCTACTCATTGTTATAAAATAAGGGCAAAGTGAAATAAAGTTGTGACCCAATTGCACAATAACTACAGTACAGACATGATGGTTAATATTACTAAACTGAAATGCTGTCTGGCAGGCATCATTACCATGTACTCTTCAAAATATCCATTCATTTGCTGACATACCACATCTGAGTGGGTGGTTTGAGAGCATCTGTACATAATGTCCAAAGGTGTGGGTTACATGAAAGTCAAGTATATTTATATGATATAAATATGGAGCTAAATTGTTTTTAAGTTTACCTGTCTCTGTTGAAAAAAAGTTACTATTGGCTCTGCCAAGGGAGGGTTAGTGAAAATTGGATCCTTCATTTTTCATTGTGATAACTACATTTTATTTTTAAACATTTTATTAGTTACCTAATCTATAATATTAAGATAGGTTGGTAGATTTGTATTAGCCTGTAACACTGAGGTTATTTTTAAATGATTCATTTTAAATTATCTTTATTGAGGTATAGTTTACATACAAGAATGTAACGTCTTATATACAGTAGGATGTACCCATTTTAAGTGTACAGTTCTCTATAAACTAGTTTTCTTTGACATTTGTAGCCAATGTCTCTTCAGGTTGATATCGATGCACTAACAGTTATAATTATACTGGGACATATGAGAAGTACTTACAAAGGCTTTCTGAGTGTGTGGGTTTGTTTGGTGATGCAGCACAGTGAGACATTTGCCCCAGATTTCTCTCGCTCAGCACACTTTGGAGCAGTCATACATTTATTTCTTACCCACTTGCTTGCAGTCCAGTGGTAGAATCAGACCTTTATCAAGGGGCTATATAAATATGTAAAGGTGTCGTTTTAATAAAAGTTATAAAGAAGAGGTGTTTTCTAAGAGAGCATATGGGGATTCAGACCTAGACTTGGGACTGTGGGAAGGCTCTCTTCAGGAAGTAAGGATTGAGCCAAGACCTGAGGGGTAATGTAGGGTTGAGTGGAGCATGGAAGGGCAAAGCTTTTAGGAGAAAAGGGAACAAGCCCTTTGGCAAGAAGTGTGTGAGTGGTGGGGGTTCAGCAAGCTAGGGAGACCTGGGAGAGGAGGCTGCAGAGCATTGCAGTGTTCCCTGGACAGACCTTGCTGGCCACATGAAGGGGCTTTGATGTAATCTTAGGGCAGGGGAGTTTGGAGAGAGTTTTAAGGGGAAAGGTGGGGCACTGAAATCAGTTAATTGGAAGGGCTAAGAGGCCTGAAAGTACTCCAGGTGGGAATGCCAAGGGCTCTAACTACAGTTGGTAGTGTTTGGGTGAAGAACAGTGGCCCAAATTGAAAGAGATTTAGGAGGCAAAATCAACAGCTCTTGGTGATAGACTTAATGGGTTTGGCGTGTAAAGAGATGTCAAGAGTGACTCGATCCCTAGCTGGTTTGGCTCAGTGGTTAGAACGTCAGCCTGCGAGCTAATGAGTCCTGGATTCGATTCTAGTCAGGGGCACATGCCCGGGTTGTGGGCTCGATTCCAGTGTGGGGCATGCAGGATCATTGATGTTTCTATCTCTCTCTATGTCTCCCTTCCTCTCTCTGAAGTCAATAAAAATATTTTTAAAAAAAGAATGATTCTAAGTTTCTGGCTAGTATTCATGAGATATGGGGACCGGGAGATAGCACCAGGTTCAGAGGGGTAAGATGAGGAAATGGTTAGGCATTCTGTTTAAATATCTTACACTCTTACTTTGATTTTACATCACAATAAAGATTTGTGGAGAGCAGATTTAGCCCAGAAGGGATAGAAGGGATTTGATGTTCTAATGGAAATAAATGAGAAAATGGATTATGTTACATAGGCATTTTATTACTGACTTAGCTTGGAGGCAGTTGTTTTCTATAGGATTTTGTCTTTGTAAGATCCGACTTCCTACATCTTCCTTTTTTGGCTCCATGCTCTCTCATGTTTGGGTGTGTGTATGTGTGTGTATATATTTAAGAATATATCCTTTTCAACAATAAAACATAGATATGGTTCTGTTACTTCTTAGATGTATGATCTTGGGGATAATTTATGGGCATGTAAAAGCACTTAGACAATTGGGATATTTTCATTCAAATCATAGATTGAAATATTTTAAAATACTTCAGCTGTCAAATTGTATTCCTATTTGGATGAACAAATAAAGAATTCCTCTCAATGAAAGACCTCTTTAGAGTAATTAGATAATGAATTGTTGAGTATAACTTTTGCATTGGTTTAATCCATTAATAGTAGAGTAAAATAAAATCAGTATCTTTTTCTGTCCTGTTTAAAATGCCTGTTGGGTATTTCAAATTATAGAGCAAAACATTTAAAACAATGACTCCTCCTACTTCCTTAAAAAGTGCTTGATCGGTTTAGAGAATTCACTGTTCAGAAGCAATAATCAAATCAAGTTATGTAAGTATAATTTAAATGACAATAAATTTTACCATTGTTAATACTGATTAGTTTGTCAACATCTTAAGAAAGGACAATTTATTCTGAGAATAAACCAAACATTCAGGAGCTTTAGACAGTCAATGACAGGAGTGAGTTTTGGTTATAACTCTCTGTGTCCAATATGATGGTTTAGTGATTGAGACATGATTTTTATAGGTAGAGATCTTGAGAAATATTATAGCCCCTCCAGATATTGTTTATACCTTTTGACCCAGTTATGTCACTTACAAATTTACTTTATGGAAGTAAATATGCAGATGTTGAAGTATGTTCATTGGTAGACTGGTTAAAGAACAACTCATTATAGATTGTGGTTTTAAAAATTATTTAATGACTGATAAATGTATCATACAATATTAAGTGAAATAAAAGCAACGTTTAACACAATATACTGTTAACAAGGGTTATATCGTTTTTTTCACTTTCTCTTTATACTCCTTTTATACTCTTATTAGAGGCCTGATGCATGAAATTCACGCAAGAGTAGGCCATCCTTCCCCTGGCTGCCGGCACCAGCTTCCTTCTGGCACCCAGGACCCGGGCTTCCCTCACAGCCCTAGCTTCATCCGGAAGGTGGTCCAGAAGGATGTCCAGTCTAATTAGCATATTATGCTTTTATTATTATAGATTATTATAGATACTTCTTATGCCCTTCATATATCCTTCATATTCTTTTATATTTTCTGTAATGAGTTTGTATATCCTATATAATAAAAGCCTAATATGCAAATTGATTGAATGGTGGAATGACAGGTCGCTATGATGCACACTGACCACCAGGGGCAGACAGTCATTGCAGGAGCTGCCCCCAGCTCACAGGCTCCAGGTAGGCCAAGATGGGTGCCAGCAGGGACCCCATGATTGCCCTGATTGCCCCACAAAGGGAGGTGACCAGCGGTGGCAGCAGGAGGTGAAGCCAGCTGACAAGTGAGCTGCAGTGGTGGGGGGTGGGGCCGGTGAGTGGGCGGTGCCAGACCAGCCAAGGCGGGTACCAGCAGGGGCCGCTTGATCACCCTGCCATTCACCCCACAGATCAGCCCTGATCACTGGCCAGGCCTATGGACCCTACCCATGCACGAATTTCATGCACCGGGCCTCTAGTTTTTCTTAAGCAGTTTGAATCAAAGTGAAATGTTACATTTTTTCCAACATCTTTTGCTGTTAATTACATGTGTTTTCCATCAAAAATTGAATTGATTTTATGTAGAAAACTGTCTATTTGGCTTCAATCTTTAAATAAATATAGAAATCATAGTGTGTGTGTGTGTGTGTGTGTGTGTGTGTGTGTGGAGAGAATTTCCATGGTACTAATGAAAGTATAAATAAAATAATAAATATTTGACCCCCATTTTTAAATTTTTTAAAAATATATTTTTATTGATTTCAGAAAGAAAGGGAGAGAGAGACAGAAACATCAATGATGAGAGAGAATCATTGATCAGATGCTGCCTACACACCCTCATTGGGGATTGAGCCTGCAACCCAGGCATGTGCCTTTGACCAAAATTAAACCCGGAACCCTTCAGCCCACGGACCAATGCCCCATCCACTGAGCCAAACTGGACAGGATGACCCTGCCCCCTTTTGCACAACTGTTTTATACAGTGAATTCTACTTATGAGATGCCAGGGGGAAAACTAATGAATTTCTTTATTCAAGATGGTATAAATGTGCTAGTTTTGAAGTTGAATTTGTAGTCGTATCAATGGACAATTTTGAACTAAGCAAGACCTTTTATAAAATCAGGTAAGGTTTTAACACTAGGATGAAATTTTTAAAATGCATGTGGGACTCTGAGTTTAGAGAGCAGTATAGGATGAAACACTACCTGGAATCTCTTGAGGTATGAGCAGTCTCACTCTCTTCCTGGACACATATCATGCTGCCTATTAGTTTATGCTGTGAGCAGTTTCCTAATAGGGTTTGTTCTTTCCCTTGTGTCAAAGGTAAGTTGCTAGCTAGAGCCATTTGAAAAGGAGCAACATAAGAGAATGTATTAAGAGAAAGTAGCTTACCTAGAAGAGTTTCCTGCTACTACCTATATTAATATTCTAGTCCATCTTTTCCTGCATTATGTTGACTTTTCAATTATTCCTTCTCAATAGTGAAATTTACAATATCAGAAAGTACCTGTTCCTTTAAAATTCTATTCCTCCATTAAAAACAAAAACACAATACCCTTAAGAATCTTTCTCCTCGGTAGCCTATAGCACTTTCAGATAATTTTCCCCCTATAAGACAAATATGAAAGCTGGTATTTTCTTTTTTTCAGTGGGCAAATTAGAAATAGGTTGATTTACACACATAATTACAACTCAGGGTTTGTCTTTCAGCATAATAATTAACATGATCACTTCCCCTCCCCCCTTTTCATGATTCCTCTTGCTTTTATAAGAAACTTAGGCAAAAAGCACAAATTTTGAATGTTAATGATTTGTACCCTATTGGTTATTGTCTTGTATTGTGTCCCTTTTTGAAACCTTTGTTTGAATGCAGGAACAATTTTTTATTAAGAGATTTGGTCCTACAGATTTGAAAGTGTACTCAGAGTAAAAGGCAGGTCTGAGTCATTCAGAAGACCTTTCTATATGACATGTTTGCTTTGAGGACTCTATATTTTATTTTAGCAAAAGCTTTTTATAGACCAGAATTAGACATGAGTTATGTAGCCTGGTAGTACTTAGGTTTTAGCATTTCCATTTCCTTTCCAGTCCTCATATTCTTCTCCTCCGAGAGAGAGAGAGAGAGAGAGAGAGAGAGAGAGAGAGAGAGAGAGCGCGCGCAGGGGAAGGGAGGGAAGGGGAGAGAAGGGGAAAAGAGGAGAGGAGAGGGAAGATGTGCAGCGTTTCAGTTTAAAGTAGGGTTCTGCTCACAAATTACTTCTGTTAGGTCAGGAGAACTAAATAAAGTCGAGGGTTGGGGATGATTGGCGTTTGGTGACAAATATTTTTCCCACTTTGGATTTGAAATGATGACTACCCATAGGAAAAAGCTGGTGAGCAACTGGATAGGTTCATTAGGAAAAAGTAGGTGAAGGAGATTTGGAGGAGGCATTCTGCTTCCTGTAACTGCCAAGTATTGTAGAAGCCTTGTCTCTGGTCTTAGAAGCCCAATTAAAATGTGTCCCTGAGTTCCAGAGGGCAGTACAGTCAGTGGTCTGTTGTCAGTCATCCTGGCACTTTTGTTTAACCTCAAGACATTGACATTTCTGGTTCATCTGTGTTCTCTCATTGTCTCTGTTTTTTTGTCCCCTCCCTCACTTCCCCTCTCCTTTTCTGACAATGTTTGCAGGGTGGTAAGAAAGAATTTTGGTACCAAGAAGTAAGGGACTGGGATGAAAAGGATCTATTTTTTACTCGCTGAGTTCTTGCAACTTTGTCCCAGAATATACCTACCCCTGGGCAATTGGGATTCCCAGTTTGAAAAATATAGGAGAATGACTTTTCTTTCTGCCTCTTTTCCATTGCAGGAAACTCATGAAATTGTGGCAATCAAGAAATTCAAGGATAGTGAAGGTATCTCTCTCTCTCTCTCATCTATCTATCATCTATCTACCTATCTATTTTTGATTTCTCTGAATAGAATGTGGAAGAGATGGGATTGAGCTGATTAGACTCTATTCCTGAAATTACAAAATCTCAATCTTAGAAAGTGAATATAGCTTTATTTATTATCAGGCTTTGCTTTGAAAATTTTAGTTTCTTCTGTGTAAATCTTTTCAAATCTCATGATATTAGAAAACATGTATTTAAGGTACAGTCAATGTTAGAAAACTTGCTTCATGTGCTGGGTGGAAGGAATGCTATTTACATAGTTTCCAAATATAAGAAAAATGAGAAAATGGATTTGAAGTAAATATTTCTGTGGGTTCACACAAGTACTAAGCACTGGGTGAAAGGCTTTAGTATTCAGTACTAGGATCTCTGGTTCCTAGTCAGTTAGAAATACAAGAATAAGTGATATGTAGATGGTATCAGGGGAATGACTTTATAAAAGTTATTGGGTGAATAAAAGGTTTTCAAGGGTGAACACTGTGCTTGGAGGGCTTGATCACATGTCCAGACCATTTTGAATAGGGTATTAAAAGTACCCTATGCTGGGTGAGAAAGGTTAAAATAAAATAAATCTTTTTTAAAAAAGTAATGTACACAAAAAGTTAATGTATCAAAAAATAAATAAAGCATTTCAATAGTTGTTGGGTTTTGAGTGTAGACTGTTGGCCATTTAAAGATCGCCAAGTAGAAAACCTGACCATGAAGGCACACTTGATGTCTAAGAAGTTTTAGGCAGCATTTTTCTTATTTTCTTTGAACAGAGACCCACAGTAGATATGTTTTTTATATCCCAATCCAGTATCAGCATACATAATGTCCTATGTATAACCGAAACAAAAATGTCACAAAACTGCTTTATTTTACTAATGTGAGGTTCTCCATTTTCTGTTCTTTCGTGCTCATATGAATTCATGTAAATGCCTATTGTGGCATCAAATACATTCATTTCACCGCTAATGAGTCACAACCTGCCATTTGAGAAAATAGCACTCCAGGCATGAGAGTCACTGGTGTAGCATCAACCTTCATATCTAATTAGAAATATGACAATAACAGTCACAGCCTACCTTCATCAGCTCACATTAAGTGATTACTGTAAGACAGCAGCCTCTGTATCTGTGAACAGCTTCATCACCCTTACCTTAGAGACTTAGCAAACATTAAGTAACAAAAAGGGCTCACTGACAAAGTCCTATGGTGTAGAGTCAGTGGGATATGATGTAACCCGACTCTGATGTGCTGGTTATATGGAGCACATGCATACCAGCCTGGAACTTGAGTAGCCATTGTCCCAGCAGCCTTAAAGAGAAGGCAATAAAATAATGCTTTTAGCTATTCATTAAAAAAAAAGAAAAAGAAACTGCTTCAAATGATGTACCTGTCTAACAGGAAATAATAGCCTTGGCCAGCTCACTCTGAGACCATTAGAAATGAGCTCTTTGAGCTGTAGCTTTGGGCTAACCACAGGTGGCCCAGAGACAAATGGTGATCTACTAAAAAGAGTGGTCGCAGCAGTAGATCAAGCATAACCTTTGCTTAAGTGTAAATACTTCTGGCTGTGCATTCATCTTGTAAAGCACATCGTCAAGCATCAGTTCCCACCAAAAATAATATTTGTCATCAACTTTTTGAAAAGCAGTACAATCTAGGACGTGTATGTCATTGCTTTTTTTTAAAAAACCAAGTCTCAAACCAGGTGGCTATAGTGGCAGCACTATGCCCAGTGGTGTGAAGTCCAGCAGGGCTCTGACCATGACCCGTGGTATGGCCAAGCTCAAGCACTGGGTGGTGGGAGCTCTGAGTTCTCATTGCCCATATGGGTGCAGGTCCCATTCATATAGGTGTCCTGATGGAGTCCTTATCCAAGTGTCCAGACGTGTGGTTTCGGGCCTTCTGGGCCTTCTGAAGGGCATTCCCATTACTCCCCACTACCTTTGCCTTGACATAGCACTTGACATAACTGTCATGCCTGACTCCATATTGGATTGTCAGAGGGGTGTCCAGATAGTCTGCTCTGCTCTTGCTCTATCTGCCATCCCTTTTGCAGATGGACACCTTTGTAGGAACACCTATACATACTTCTAAAGGGATATTTCCTAAATATTTCTATGATAGAATCTGAAGACATATATAGTTATTTATAACTTTTTAGTT